>CANNZV010001870.1:0-125019 GCA_947561585.1 Caprella mutica | reverse complement strand
GTACACTTCATGAATATATTTTATGTAAAATCAGTAATAATTTACAAAAGTATCGGAATAATGGGGCGTCGGACTAATGGTTAGTAACCATCCAATAGTGTTCAATTTAATCCTTCTATAATATTTTAAATATCTATGATTGTAAATGCATATTGTCGAAAGTCATAATCCTACTAGTTAGAAGTAATCACAAATCAGTAAGCTGGGTATAACGTTCTTTTGAATCAAAGGCTATATTGCTAACATCAATAGAAAATTAAAAAGTGTCTATATACGTAACTAAACATGCTTTTAAAATATACGTGACATAGCAAATAAGTTGAAATGGTAATTATAACTTCCTTATGTGTACTGAAGTTTGAATAACTGTGTGTTTAATAAAGTAGCTTTGTTGAAATATTATTTTCCTTTGAACATATTGAGTAATCCAATATTTATATAGTAATTACTGTAGAAATGAATTTCCGTAACGCCATTTTTTATAACTTAATTAAAATGTGTTTATAACTTAATAATATTTCTTAAAAGTCAAAAAATACATAAACTCCCATCAAGTGACTGGCAGTTTTACCGACACCGTTTAAAGTATTTCTTCACAAGGTTTGTCAAACCTTCTGAGTTTTATTTTGTCAGTCAAAGTAGGTGATTGACTTTTTTTCTGACAATTGATGTTGCGGTCTTTTCTGTTTGAAGTGGTTGCAGTTTGCTGTATTTCTATTGTTTTTTGGCTTGGGGCTGGAACATTTGGTTGGAGCTTATTCAAGAAGGTCTGTTTCTGTATTTTGCTTTTATCAGCGCTCAATCGTGACGCTGCTAATATCTTGTTTCTCTCTATTTATAACAGTACATTTCTAACTAGTTCTATATTGTAGAAATTGTATTTAAATGACGGAAATAGTTCACTCTGATAGTGTGCAAACAAAGGGGGTGTGGCTACTGATCTTATAATTGTTGTAGGAATTCAACAGAATTTGAAAGTGTTTGAGAATACTACAATAATAATAATAACAATAATGATAATCTCATCCTATTTTTTTGTTGCTATCGGGTCTCCAACCATGTATTCTCTCATGGAATAAGGCAATGTTATGCATTTTCTCTATTACGCAGGTCAGGTTGGGGAAAGGATGTTTAGAGTAAATTACTTTACTATAGTGAAAATGAAACTGGACTATAATTAAAAAAACTCTACTCTGACTAAACTTTACGAGTAGTTTTTCTTCTTTTAATTAATTTGAGGGAAAAATGATTAGTGAAGAAATTAATTTTAGATTTTACTAACTTTGATTTAGATCGAATAAACATCTATAATCCTCCCGAGGGGAAAGAACTTCGAATACTAAATCTGTGACGTACAATTAAAATCCGAAGCTATGGCATCTAAATACAAGAAAATGTTTTATTCGATTTTTTTGTGTTTTTCCGAATGAAAAATGCAATTCAAATAAATTCTTCTTCCACAGATTCTCTTGACAGCGTCACGACAAACACGTCATTGCTGACAAGACTAGGTAGGAAGTACGCATCAACTCGTAATTCTCAAACAATAACAATTCATATTTCTATTGGGTCTTATTTATCATATATATAAATTAATACAATTAATTTCGAATACAGCACATGTTAATTGCAGCCCGGTATTTGATAGTTCAAATCGATACCTACTGATTCATTTCATTAATTTCAATTTACAGACGAATTTTTAAATTAGAAAGATTAAAGATATCATTGTTCCTAACTTCCTACATTCTACCTATTATGACCACCTCTTCTTACTTTTTCAGCCACCGCTTCCACCTCTTCTCACTTTTTCAGCCACCGCCTCCACCTCCTCTTACTTTTTCAGCCACCGCCTCCACCTAGGTACCCTGTTAGGTACAAATGTTATTTAATTTTTATTTTAGTTGGTATCCATGATGTCTGCAGGTATCATGGATAGGTACCAACTAAAATAAAAATTTAAAATGACAATTGTTGGGAGGTAATATCGTTTTTTCTTTTACGTATGGCCGAAGATATGAAACTGACAGATAGCCTGATAGGTAATTCGTAAGTCATTGAGTAGGTAGCCAATGTTACAGACTTACAGAGTATGTCACTAATGTCAATTAAAGCCAATTAATTGGCTTAGATTTCATAAGGTCAAAACTCAGATATGTCTAATTGGCTTAACATTTTGAATTAATTCTTATGTTCTCATGTTAATTTTGGCTTGAAAACTTTTAAAAATGAGCCAAATTGGCTTGGCTCTGAATTTCTGTGAAATTTTAGCTCAAAAATTGACTTAATTTTCCAGCTTCTGAAACATGGTAGGTAGGTAGTTGTGCAACAATTAAAGACTGGCCAGTCTTGCCTAAGCCGACCTGTTCCTGCAGGCTGCTGCCTTGGTGTCTGGGACTAAGGTAGGTAGGTATTTAAAAATGTCAAATGATCATTGCAGTGATGGCATTATGCCATTAGCAAATTTGCCATTACCTACCTCACCTGGTTATCCAGTATATATTTGATGGTAAATTTGCATAGTACCCAACATCTTGATTGAATTTTTTATTTTTTTTTTTACCCTGAGAACGGAAAGATAAATTTATATCTAAAATAACCCCAAGAAAATTCATCGATTCAACCATCTCAACATCGGAGTCTCCTAAAATAATAGGCGTTTCAATAGTTACAGCTCTTTTAGTGATGATTAAATATTTACTTTTACCAATATTTAGAGATAGTCTGTTGGCATGTAGCCACTCCTTTACCTGGCACAACTCTATATTAACTAAATTGGTTAGACTATCAAGAGAGCTACCAGTTAAGAAGAGAGCTGTGTCATCAGCATATTGAACCACTTTTAATTTGTTACATGATCTATAGATGTCACCTATATACAGAATAAACAACAATGGTCCTAATATCGAGCCCTGTGGAACATCTCTGCTAATCAGTCTCACACTTGACGCCGAACCATTTACGTTTACAAACTGTTTTCTGTTCTCAAGGTACGACTTGAACCACTGGTTAGCAGGTCCCCTGATACCATATGAATTAAGCTTGCTGAGTAACACAGAGTGGTCAATCGTGTCGAAGACTTTGGAAAAGTCTAAAAATATACACTTTACATACTTCCTTTCGTCAATAGCTTAATAAGTATTGTCTAAAAATTCACAGAGAGCATCAGTGGTGTTCCTCCTAGGCCTGAAACCAAACTGAAAATCATTGAGAACAGAAAAATTTTCCACATATTTCATGACTCTTTTGTACATCAAACGTTCAAATATTTTACTGAAAACAGAGAGTGTAGAAATGGCCTATAATTTACAACATTATGAACATCACCCTTCTTAAAAATAGGAATCACTCTTGCCAACTTAAGAGCATCAGGAAATATGCCCTCAGAAATTGACAAGTTAAATAACTTGGACAACACAGGAGATAAAATTCGATTCACATCCTCAACTACAAATGTTGGAATCTCATCCAAATGACAGCCCTTTGGTTTCAGTGATATTATTACATTAAATACTTCAGTTGGAGTAGACTCATGAACAAACTCTACTTATTTTGAGTAAGGGATGATATATACAAGACAGGGCAACATTGGTAGCGGGAATATTCTGTTCGATCTCATTAGCAATATTGACAAAATAGTTATTAAATTCGTCTGCCACTACCGAGGGAGCAGATACTAACTCATCATTCAATTTCAGAGATATTTCACTTATACGTTTCCTTTTACAAAGGATTCTATTCAACATTTTCCATGTATCCCTAGAATCACATGACTGATTGAACCTGGTTAAAATGTAATTAAGTTTAGCTCTCCTTAGACAGCTGGAAACAAAAAATTTCCTAGAATTATAATTATCAAACGAAATGGAACCCATTTTATATTGTCGGAAATGCAGATGTTTACTTTCTATTAATGATTTCAATCGAGTATTAATCCAAGGTCTAGTGACAGACCTCAAGGATACATGTTTAGTTCTGACAGGACAACACCTATCATAAACCCCTCAATAAACATATTCATTTTCTGATTAACTGAATCAAATTCTACAGAATGACGAAAACTAGCCAGAGAACTTGAACTCTTCCGCTATGAGATCCACAGGATGCTACGCTAGAAGGGCATCTCTTCTTTGCCTGCCTCAAAACAAATAACAATGATGCTCTGAAGGGTATCAAACTTTCATTCACGTAAAGCTCATCAGGTTTAATTGCTCAGTCATAATGATTCTCTTATCTAAAGCTTGTGTAGTTGGTTTAATACCAATGCGATGTGCTTTTACAATCTCGCTTGGGGATAACTCTTGTCTAAGTCGACCCCGGGACAAATCGCATACCACACTAGCTGTATCTTCACCTGACGTTCCAGGAGTGATGCTATCGCCAGATATTACGGCTGTATCTTGTCTGAGAGATGATTCAAGATTATCAAGTCTCCTGGTGAGCTGGAAATTTTCCTGTTCCACTGCATAAGCTTTTCTTCAAGGTTGCTGATCTTGATATCCCTCTCGTCAAGTCGGTTTAAAATATCCTGCACAGCCCTATCAAATTTCTCCACGATAATCAACACCAGCTTTCTGCTCTCCTCAGACATTTCAGAAGTCCAATTATCTTTGGACTTCTGCAAGAGAAGAACTTATACTTGGATTCTTTGATTTTTTAGGAGGCAGAGTTGCATAGAAGAACTCCAAACAATCAAAATACAGTTCCAGGAGAAAAACAATAACACCAAAGACAATATAAAACAGACGCTCAATTTGATAGGGCACATGCAAAAATAATAACAACCAATCAGAAGCGATCAGTAGCATACGTCACACCAAACAATAATAAACGTAAGACCCCCCCCCCCGCCCCCCCTTGAAATTGACAGGATAATTTTTAGTCTTAACGTGTGTAGTCATTAGAAATATAAATATTTTCTACTGATTAAGGATCAGAGATCTAATTACTTCATTATTAATCTAATAAGTTTACAAGATCGCATATGTGGTTCAATTTAATATTTTGAATATAATCTACCTTCAATTCGAAGAATAGTCATAACTAGGTATACCAAGTGAGTATAAACCTATATAGGTAGCATATTGTCTTAGACCACACTAAGTTGTAGGTTTTACCTTAACGCTGATTGGCTAGAAGTTGGGTCAGAGTGCTGACGTCAGTGCAAACATATTCTGTATTTTATAACATGGAATTGAGTGTCTATCTTATATTGTCTTTGGTGTTATCAAAGACAATATATATACAATATAAAGACAGAATATGTTTGCACTGACGTCGCACTCTGACCCAACTTCTAGCCAATCAGCGTTAAGGTATACCTACAACTTAGTGTCGTCTAAGACAACATCCTCGCTATATAGGTTTATACTCGCTTGGTATACCTAGTTATGACTATTCTCCGAATAATAGGTAGATTATATTCAAAATATTAAATTGAACCATTATCCTTCTGTGAATTTCAAGGGGGGGGGGGGGGTCGTACGTTTATTATTGTTTGGTGTGACGTATGCTACTGATCGCTTCTGATTGGTTGTTATTATTTTTGCATGTGCCCTATCAAGTTGAGCGTCTATCTTATATAGTCTTTGATAACACTGTTCACAGTTAATATCACCAATCACAGACCAAATTGAGTTTACAATCACAGTAAATCAACCAGACTAGAGACTTAAGCTAGAAACTAATCACAAATATGAACAAACAGCAGGGTTACGCATGTCCGCACACTATGACAGCTAATGATGAATAAATTTAACGCCATATCTATAAATATCTAATGTATGGAACTAAACAAAATTATTCAGTTCCATTATTTCTCTGTTGGTAAAGAAGATTGCCATAAGAATGATTGCAAATGGTGTTATTAACTTTTACAATTCAGAATTTATATACTGCATATAAAATGAGTAAAATATAAATTATATTATATTCTCCTTATAAAAAAATACAAATAATGCATTTTGTGGACGAATTGTTTGTGGATGAAACTCTGGTGTCTGACCACGTTTAAATATATGGGGTACGGTCAAGAGCCCCCCCGGTCATGAGCCCCCCTAGGTCACGAGCCCCCCCTCCATGTTTTTTAATCCTTATTTACCTAGTTAAACAAATGAAGAACTACTTAGATAGAAATAACTGAGAGTTGCTAATGTAGTTTGTTGTATCCGCTAGATTGTTGTACTGCACACTTCATGATTGTTTAATGACCTGGCAGGGGGGTTCGGGGGGCTGCACGCCCCCCTATATACATATATTTTATGTCTAATCAGTAATGAACTACAAAAGTGTCAATAAGGATTAAATAATGTAGGTAAATAAGGATTTAAAAACAGGGGGGCTTATGACCTGGGGGGGGGGGGCTCTTGACCGGGGGGGCTTATGACCTACACCCTAAATATATGACAGAGGAACATCATTTTTGAATAATAATCTTTTATCCATATTTGTTCTTTAGACTGGTGAAGGTGAAGTCTTGATCAAAACTTTAGCATCAACTAGTCGGGTGTAGGTCATAAGCCGGTCGTGAGCCCCCCCCCCCCCCTCCTGTTTTTTAATCCTTATTAACCTCTATTATTTAATCGTTATTGACACTTGTAGTTCATTACTGATTAAACATAAAATATATGTTTATATCAGTAATGGGGGCGTGCCATCCCTCTAACCCCCCTGTCAGATCATTAAAAAATTATGAAGTGTGCAGTAAAACAAACTAGCGGATACAACAAACTACATTGCAACTCTCAGTTATTTCTGGTGTGAATGAATGGTGAATGTGAACAACCTTGTTGTTGTGGTTGTTTTTGCGTGTGCAATACCCACCTTTGAGTGGATAATAGTGGGTCTTTGACCCATGGGGATTTAGAGCCACACATCGCAATAAGTTGGAGTGTGATTTCTGGCTCTTTATAAAAATACAATATTTTTGCATTCAACAGCTTACTACTTTTACAATTTTGAGGCTACGGCATTACAATTTTTTGCATTCAATTTTCCCTGGAATTCTCTACAAACTCTGGAAGAGTTTTATTCAATTTTCGAAATTTTTTTTCAACTTTTTTTTTCACTAAAAATTTCAATAATTCGAAAACCAATTCGAAAAAAAAAACGCTTCCACAGTTTTTAGAGAATCGAATGCAAAAAACCATAATGTCATAGCTACAAAATTGTAGTATCCATTTATTAATTTACACACTGTTCGAAATTTGTTCGAAATTCGAATTACTCGTTTTCTATGTGTCGAATCGAAAAAATGTCATGACACAAAAACATCTTAGAATTCATTTTATAAATGTGTATGTTTTTAAAGTTTCACAACCGTAGCTTAAATAATAAAAATCTTTTCAAAATCTAGCTGTTTTTACCATTATTACTTAGTTTCTTTAAATAAACTCCATAGGCTGTAAGGTGCATATTTCTATTATATATTAAATAATTAATATATTTCACATATGAATGAATAGTAGGTGTTTAAACAGAAAATATAACTGGGAATCAAATGATATTGGGATCAAATGACCGGGGATCAATTGACCTAGACCCTAAACAACAGCAGAAGTCACACTGATTTACAATGTAAATGTTTCATTATTATGTTTTAATAATGAATTCTTGTTTAAAAAGTTCTTTGTTAACAGAGGTGTAGATTTTATCCATCAATAAAATAGAAACATACTAAATTAAAAAAAGTCTATTTTATTTTGCTAATTTAAGGGTTCGGAACTGGTGGGGGTTCGGTACCTCCAAAAAGGTTAAGAACCACAGGTAACTAGTTTAGAGGGTAAAAATGACACTATATAGTGATGCTGTATAGTGATATTATATAGTGCATATGGATGCTGTAAATTAATAATTGACTATACTCTCTACGTGCTGCTGCCTATCTATACATATACTTCTATGATTCATTACGAAACTTATCAATAGAATTATTGCTGCAAATTAATTGACAATAGATTTATATAATACATTTATAAAATGAATGTATTGGAAACCAACGAGATGATTACATAGATATGATAACATTGATAAAGAGAAATATGGAATCCATGAGCGGAAGTGAGTGTTGAGGTGTGACTGGATTTCCACCTCTGACCGCGCCGTGTCCTCACCCCACCCCTGGATACAGGCCCCTGGAGTGATTCTGTGGTGTTTGTGGAACAAAAATGATTGATAAAGTAAAGGATAAAGAAAGAAATAATAAATATAAATAATAATAAACTGCTCTATAATTTGCTGACGGATCTTGTTCACAATAGAGCATTTACTCTACTAGCTGTAGAGGATTTAAGATATGATTAGAAAACTTACCTTTTCAAGGAAGACTATAGAAAATATTTTGATTCTTTTCAAAATAAATTAATTATTCAGGGCTTTTAATGGGTCTTTCCCATTTGACGACCCCCACCAGATTTAATTTAAAATAATTTTTTTATATGTATTTTTGTCCATAGAATCCGAAAATCATAACCGTTTTTTGTAGAAACTAATAGTTTTTGAGATACGAGGATTTAAAGTTATTTATTTCCTATGTATTACTGAAGGATTGAGAACTTTGAAAAAACTCGTGTTTTCACTGAAATTACTTAAACAATATAGATTTTTTACATGAAACAGTAATGTAGTTTGTTGTATCCGCTAGTTTGTTACATACATGTATTGAATATTTTCAATTTAATACTTCAATGCTAATATATGTGTAATGGGGGCGTGCCGCCCACCATACCCCCCCCTGCCAGGTCATTTAACAATCATGAAGTGTGCAGTACAAAAAACTAGCGGATACAACAATCTGCATTACGGTTATCTTTGACCAAGAAGCGTGAGAACACGAATTTTTTCAAAGTTCCCATTCCTTCAGTAATACATAGGAAATAAATAACTTTAAACTCTCATATCTCAAAAACTATTAGTTTCTACAAAAAACGGTTTTGATTTTCGGATTCTATGGACAAAAATATATATCAAAAAAGAAATTTGAATTTAATTTGGTGGGAGTCGTCAAATGGGAAAGACCCCTTTTAATTTCTCAGAACTCTAAAAATCAGGACGGTTCAGTACAACTGACTTCATTATAGAGGAGTTGCACTGGTAGAACACCTCTTCCATGAAATATAACTAATTTGTGGCAGACAAAACTTAATGCCTTCACTAAAGAGGTAGCTCACTATACTGGAGTTCATTTTTGATGAGTTCTACTGCACAAAGAATTGAACAAAATATTGGAAGCAATTTACACTTTGTCATTAAATTCTTTTGAACATAGCAACCACATAAATACAAGCAAAGCTTGACTTATTCATGTTTATTTATAAATTCTGATAGATTTTTTGGAAAAAAATTATTATAAATTTTAATTTCAAAAGAAGGAAGAGTGTTTTCGACAATGCACTGGTCGTGTCAAATGTTGAAGTGGTCTGAGAGACAACTTCAACTTCCCACTCAAAATAGAATTCATGGAGAAAATCGCAAAATAAAGGCTCCTAAAAATTCATTGCATAGCAAATATTTGCAACAGCTCATTGGGAAGCTGCACGCGGCTCTTCACTTTCAAACTTCGAATGTTGTACTAAAGGTAAGTGATTATATCTATATAGCCAAATATTTAAAAATATAATTTTATATTCATCAATGGAGTCCATAGATATCTAGTAACTACTACAAACAATTTCTAAGTATTCAAGTATACATAATTATGGTACGTTAATTAAGTATTTTCATTCCTTGTACGATAAATAAAACATTTGCAGTGTTGAAAATTAAACCTATTATCATTGCGCGAGGTTATTCTTAGAGCTAACTTTGTGATTTTACTTAATAAAAGGCAGTGAATAAAAGGGAAAAAATTTATAATGGTCGACATTATAATACACTCTGCTTACAGTTCTTCCTTGGAAACTATTTGGAAATAGAACAACTTCAGTTACACTTCGACCTCATCGCAGTTTTCAGTATGAATATTCGTTCTACGATTGTTCATTGCATGGTTAATTAAACACCGTTTCACACCTGCATTTTTAACACTGCGGAAAAAAATAACTCGTCTTAAAATGTGTTTACACTTGCGTTTTTTATATCGCTGATGGAAAGATCAGCGATAAAAAATTTTTAGCAATAAAAAAAAACTCATGTGTGAACACAGTTTAAGAAGAGCTATTTTCTGCGGTGTTATAATGCAAGTGTGAAGCAAGCCTTAACCATGCAATGAACAAGCGAAGAATGAATATTCAGAGTGAAAACTTCGATGAGATCAAAATGTAACTGAAGTTGTTCTATTTCCAAATCGTTTCAAAGGAAGAACTGTAATGTCCACCATTATAATTTTTTTTCCTTTCATTCACTGCCTTTTAGTAAGTAAAATCACAGAGTTAGCTATAAGAATAACCTTAGCGCAATGACAAAAATAATCACCCTCACTCTTTGGTTACCTGTTCTTGAACTATGTCCATCAGTTAAAAATTGTTTTCTCCTGTTAATAGTATAATAAGAGGCAGAGAAAAAGAGACCAAGATACAGTTTTTTCGTCCATTGGCTAACGATTTACAAGTATTTGAAAAAGCGGAAATATTTTTGTGGCCCATACTGTATACTAAACTAATTACCAACCAAATTTGTACAATAACTTATAAGTACCAACAATTTATATAAGTTCACTGCCCCTTTCAAGAAGTCATTAATATAAATAGTTATAAGAGGCAATATTATTAAATTTGATCAGAAATGTGAATATTGAAAATCTTGTTACAGAAATCATACTGTGTTTAATACCTATCCTATAATTGTTATAAAATCATCATGTGGTAATTTCGTTTATCTCCCACATGCAGCTTTTATGTGCTGTATATGTCGCCATGACAAGGAAGACAAGGTTGGCCTATGTTGCCATCTTTAATTATTTAAAAGAGCATCATAGGTTCTCACCAGCCATCATGGTCAGCGACTACGAGGGAGGCCTAATGGCAGCAGCAAGGCTTGTGTTTGGAGGGGTCAAGCTCTCTGGTTGCTACTTCCATTATTACCAAGTGAGTTCCTCTCCACTGTCTTGAAAATGTTATTATTTTTAGCGTGTAATCAAACCGAAATATTTTTTCTTGAACTGTATCTTTCCCATTATTCGGCTGAAATAAACTATTATTATTAACTATATAAAGATGAATTCAATTTAAATTGTTGCTTATCGATGTATCTGAATTTTATATTTTTCAAGAATAAGCATAATTATTAATCCCAAAAACTATTTAATGTATAAGCGTAATTCAAGCTAAACCCAATATTAATACTCTATAATAAGCTGTGTACAAGAGGTGCAAATCTCTCCAGCTCGACAGAGAATACAACAGGCAAATTGAACCAGTGTACTCTGTGGTGAGATTTGCTTTAGCTCTTCCCCTTTTGCCGGCTGCTAGGATCTCTGATGGTCGGAATTGTCTGGAAACTACGACAGAGGAAGACAGACCCGCTCTGCTCTCCAACAATTCCGTTCAAATATTGATAGGTTTTGGCTCCGAAGAATAGGTGGCAACACCTTTTCTGTGTCCAAGGAACCATTACGGACTAACAATTGGGTGGAATCACTTCACAGGATCATCAACTCGTCTTTATCGACCAATAGAGATTACTCCCGTTTCATGAGTGAGTAGTATCATCAAATCTATTTATATTTTATGCGAATCATTCACTACCAAACAATATAGACTCCCATTTTAGTACATCTGAATCAAAAGAATTAAAATTGAATCGCATCACACTGGATATTATTTTCTTAGAATCTATCCTATAAAGAATTTTATTTCGTCAACGTTTCAATAATTATCTTTTGACCTGATATAGAATATTTAGCGCAATTAACCTTAGCACTTCCATTTTTTGCTATTATGTAATAAATACAGAAGCTTTGAGTTGATTTAAGACTTTTTATAAGTCAATACTCTGTTAAAAATCATGCATATCATTTAATTGATCATTGAGATGCTGAATGCATCTTAAGTCTATATATAATTTATTAATTAAAGATTAATAAAATTATCTTATCACAGCCAAGATTCGGAAAGTTGAACTGACTACAACTAACGACTTCTTGTTAGCTGTAGATGGACATCAATTAAGGCGTGCCACCTCGGCTGGTGTATTGGCCAATGACCGTAAAATAAAACAAGCGACAGGGAAGCTTGAGCTCGGCTGGTAATTATTATTTATTGGTGTAGCTAGCTGTGAAACTTCAATAATATAGTGATGACCACCAATATCTATTTATTCTTACATTATTCAAATATTAGAGGTAAAATGTATTCTATATTTTTTTCAGAGTGAGTGTGAGGGAATTTTTGGCAACCTTATCTCACGCTGTCACCATCAATCCTCTGAGTCTGCACGATGATGAGGAAGAGCCGGAGCTTCCTGGGATGGTGGACAACATAGGTAAACTAATTATTTCATTTTTGAACGAGTTTATATTTTATTCAAACTAAGACATTTGAAATCATTTTAAAACTGAATGAGATATTATTGGTATTAATATGTCTTGGGTTTGAAAAATATTTTGTATATTTATATTTTTTAGATTTTTGTATTCTTTTCCTCCTCTGTTGTGAATTAGAACCAAAAATTCAATCGGTTCATTTCCTTTTCTTCCATCCGTGAGTGCCGCCATCAATGATTCTTGTGTCCCTTTTCGTCACATGCCTTGTTAAGTGCTGTATTCACGTAATAGCTTTTCTTCATCCATGAGCAATTGCCATTGACGGTGATTTTATTCATGGTGCCACATTCTTTGTTTCCTTCCGAAGTCAGCGATATGAATAGATAAAACTACTACTAACCCTTACTAGGGTATATAAATTCATTTTCCTCTTCCATCTGTGAGTGCAGCTACCCAAGGTATATTAACTTAACAAGGTATGCTACGCCTTGATACGAATTTTAGACTGCTCTGCGCATAAACAAATACGCACATACGAACAAACGGCCGTGTGCCCCTGCAATAATAGATACAGCTACTTAATTAGTTATTTGTATTTAAGAATTTTTGCCGTGGTTGTTTGTGCTGTGTGCGGATGCAATGAAAAAAGTGTCATTGTTCTGATTAAATTATTTAGGTTTTCTAAAAATGTAGGAATTAGGAAGAAATACAGGATAAGAAGAGACAGGATCGACAGCTCTTACATAAACGTACTTTGAAGAAAAACAATACGTTTTTCCCTATTAAACCTTACTAAAAAATATATGAAAAGTTTTCACAATGCTGAATACAGCCAGTTTAGTCCAAAAAAACAAGTTGAAAGGCATTTTATTCTAAAAAGAATGAATAACAGACCTTGTTTCTATGAAAAAATAATTATCATGGGGCACACGGCCGCACACCAGCCAGCGTCTTTCACAACAAAACTGTAATCATCTTGATATGAACCTGCGCAATACTCTACCTTGTAGTTAATATACCTTGCAGCTACCGGTGCTTGACCAGCTTGAGTCCCTTTTCGTCACATTCCTTGGGAAAGCCCATACTACCATGATATGACTACGCTCGCAAAAGAGACGAAATTGAGTTTCTTCTGCGCAGCTCCCCCCCCCCCCTCGTGACGTCATTGAGGATGGTATTGTGTATTAAATTTTTGTCACTCGTATAGCAAATTCATTTTGAAAGTATCAATTATCATAGTTTCTTTTTATTTATTTTGATAATATTAAGCAATCATAAAAATGGTAAATAAGATTTAATAAACATAAATATTAGATAAACATTAATAAATTGAATTATTTTTCCTTTGGTTAAAAATTAGTGTTTTCTATAATAAATAGTCTCTGGGATTTTTTTAAGTTATTAGACATGATTTGGTACAATTATGAACATATGGGGATTAATGAAACGAAGAAATAACAGCTCTCTAAAGCCCCGTTTACACTAGGGGTAAAACAGCGGGTGAAACCGCCAGTTTCACCCATATACCACAGAAACCGAGGTTTCACCCGTCAAATTCGCTCACCATTCATTCTGGTCTTTACCCGCCAAGTTGGCTGGTAAAGTCAGTCGTTCGTGTGACGCAGAGGTGTAAGGATGTCTGAGGCAGCTGCTCCCTACTCGTGGAATAAAGAATCCACAGCATCTTTCATCGATCTGTTGAAGCTAAATAGATGTATGTGGAATATTAAAAGTGAGACTTTAGAATAGAGACAAAAGAAGAGAAGCAGTGAGAAATATTATTATTGAATTTGAGATTTTGGGGCAAAACATAACAGAAAATGATGTGAAAAATAAAATAGGCACTCTTCGGAATCAGTTCCGGAAAGAACAAAAAAAGTCGATGCTTCAAAGACCCTGCGCTTCTGCTTCCTTTTCTTCACACCTGCTGCAATGAGGAGCGCAGCTGCAGCGCACAACACCTGCACCTCACGACTCATTGTGATCAACTGACCAAAGTAACAACTGTTGTCACCACCGCCAACAATTAGCCAGTGTGAACGCTTGCAAAGAAACTGTGGGCGAAACTGACGGGTTTACCCCTAGTGTAAACGGGGCTTAATGTATTTCAACTTGACGAAATCAGTGTGCGTGACAAACAAACAAAGAACGCAATACCATAATAGAAAACTTCCTTGAAGAAAACTTATCAGAGGTGACTCATGAAAATATAAGACATGAATTAAAGTTGATTCTAATAGAATTAATAACACCGTGAATTAACATATTTTACTTGTCATAAATTCTTATAGGTAGATCACATAAATATAACTTTAGTAGTCATTTTCCTTGAAATAGCATGGTTATCATACTGTTAGGTCACACAGGTTAATTGCGGCCCTCTACAACAGTGTATATAAAGATGGAGGTAGCATAGCGCAGGCAAAAGTGATGCCAAAAAGTGGCGCCATGGGCGTGTCTTAACCCCAGTATATAGAATATGTAGTGACAATCTAGACGTTTAGTGTACGTGACGTCATCACAGCAGCACTATAAAAGGAAAATTGTCACTACTTATCACTCTATTGTCATTGTAAATTTTAACGTTCCAATAGATTTTAAGTTTGATAAATTTTAAAATAAGGATCAGGAAAAACTAGTCAGAACAAAAGATTTTAATTTTTATATGACTACTTTAACAATTTAGTTTAATCGCCTAACAAAATAAGGAAAAGATTAATTAATTAATTACAATTTTATTAGTAAGTAAATTGGAACGGCCCAGGGTGGAGGTGGACTCAATAATTTAAAGAAAACATGGATTTTATATGAAGTGAATTCAACTAAAATAAAAACCAAGAAAAACTTATCTTTGCCAGGTAGTCACACAGGAGTAAGGTTCAGTGGCAAATAGGGTGGTTTGGGCACAATCGCAAAGGTTTAGGCACAATGACTGTAGATTAGGCACAATGACTGTAGATTAGGCACAATGACTGTAGATTAGGCACTATGACTGTAGATTAGGCACTATGACTGTAGATTAGGCACTATGACTGTAGATTAGGCACTATGACTGTAGATTAGGCACTATGACTGTAGATTAGGCACTATGACTGTAGATTAGGCACTATGACTGTAGATTAGGCACTATGACTGTAGATTTTAGCTTCAATTAGGTTTTAGGTTTATAAGCCTGGTACACAGTTGATACACAGCTGGAATGAAAAAGGAAACAATATAACTGACTGTAAAAATGAACTATACATAAACTGTAAGACAGTTAAAAAATTAGGAATTTAAACTAACACAAAACATACCTGGAGATCACCTCTTTGTGGAACATTCAAACGGTAACTGACGAAAGTCAGAACGTTTGAATGTCCGACATCAATAAATTTCGTACTAGCTATGGTACAAAACAAGGTAACAAATACCGACTTAAATATGGAGGGAAAATAATGGGGAATAAATATAAATACTGGCAAAAGCATTTACAATACCCCCATTCCAAGAATTTTTCCCCATTATAAGAAAGATATAATAATTACCTAAATAAACTTACAACTAACATACAAAACAAATCACACATTAGGTAATTCATGCGTGTTCATTAGGTTAATTCTAAGTTCTTGCTTCAAAGGAACTCTTAAGACTAGTCCCTTGACTGCCTTCGTGACACGAGTCACAACTTTTACAAAAATGACGGATGTCCATATCCATACTAGGCCAAAAGAAATAGTCTCTTATTCTCATTTTAGTTTTCCGATGGCTTAAATGTCCCGATAGTGAATTTTCATGAGCACATTGTAACACTGCATGTCGGCAATCAAGAGGAACGACTAATTTAAGTTCGCCTATCTTCGAAGGTGTTTTAGATTTAAGACATTCTCGAAACAATAACTCATTTTGGTTCACAAAAGTGTAAGATTCTCCTGTTTTAGTAGTTTTAACAGAGCCTAGCCTAGTGCGTACAAAATCTAAACTTTTACACGAGTTCTGTAAGTTTTTAAATTCTTCACGAGTATGTTCTATACCAATGACCTTAGACACTTTCTGAGGACGACTGAATTTATTATTTGAAGATCTAGTATCAACAGAAACGTATTTAGTTTGTTGAACTTTAGGATCTAGATTTTCTTTAGAATCTAAAACACCAGGTATATTACCAATTATAACTTTACAAAACTTTAATGGTGCTCTCAAAGCATTAACCCACCCATTATAAAATGAACATTTAATATACACTCTACACTGAGGTAAATAATGAATATTACCTATAAAATCAGCAATACCAACTTTCTTACACAGGTTAATATCAAGGTTTGGAAACAATTCGTCTGAAACCATAACTGAACTACATCCAGTATCTCTCCAAATAGAGCTAACGTTCTGGCCGTTAACGGTACCTTTGGCTAAATATTTAATAGGAGTCGCACCAGAAAATACGAACTGAACGTGATCTTTAATCACTGGTATGCCCTTAAGAATAGGACATCTGTTTTGCATATGACCGAACTCTTTACAATAGTGGCACATAATTTTAGAGTAGTCCCTTTTAATTGCTCCAATAAGTTTCATATCTTTGTTAATGGATCTATCGGGAATAGACGCACTTTCACGTGGATCAAGAGAGGATTTAGGATAAGACTTATGAGCTTGTGACCAAGAATCTGAAAGCTCAATCAACCTAGGTAAGTCCTCAACTTTCTGTTCTTTCAGAAAAATTCTTAGGTCGTTCGGCACTGATGACAAGAATTGGTCACACAAAATAAATTCTAAAAGAGAATCAAAAGATCTATCTACTTTTGCCGATTCTAACCACCTATTGAGGGCTCTTTTAAGCAGGGTAGCAAATTGATTGTAAGTTTGATTTGGGATAATTTTCATAGATCGGAAATCCAACCTATATGAATCAGTAGTCTTATGAAAACCAGCAAGGAGCACATCTTTAAGCCCTCCATAAGTACTAGTATCTTGTTCAGACGCACAAGTATAAATATCTAGAGCTTTACCAGATAATAGGGAACCCAAATGAACTGCCCATTTTTCTATAGGAATTTCTAGTAAAGTAGCAATCCTTTCGAAGCGATCTAAATAGCTTGCTAGATCGTCTCCATCTCTATAGTTTGGTAGTTTCGGTTGAATAGCTGAAAGATAGTGAGAATTTCTAGTTTCTCTAGAAGTTTCGGCCTCTGCCTCAAAATTCAATCGAGCCATTTCTAGCTCATGAGCTCTCTGAGCTTCACGATCTCTAGCTTGAATCTCCAGTTTGATAATTTCTCTGGCCGCAGCTCTTTCCTCACGGTAGATATTCTGTTGTATTTGTACAAATTCAGCAACATTATTAACACCCAAGGAGGTGGCTTTAGCATGCAAATCATCAATACTGAGCATTTCTGGATCACTCATTGCGAAAGTTTTAATTCACAAAAACTAAATGGATTTTTTTTTTTTAACTCAATCTTTTTATTGTTAAAGATTAGTTCTATCGGAGAAAAATTAATTTCCCCGGGTCAGTTAAAAATCACGCGTTTTTAAACATCAATTTACGGTATTTTTGTTTACCTAATCAAATGTTAAACAACGCTACATAGAGTAATATGCCCTCCAATGGAATGTAAACTTCCAACAAAATAATTTTGTATTATTCGTTTATAATCATAATCATAACAAGCTTTTGTAGCTGAAAATAAAAATGTTAGCCACAAATCGAACTTTAATTTACCCTGTCGAGGAATAAATTATTAGGTTCAAAATACAGTATTACTATTACAGTAACAAAATTTTGAGGATGATCTCCAGAAAGTGAATTGTACCAGTTTAGTTTTTATCAGATCACTTAAGCAGTCAGCATAATGAATCCTCAAACTTTCGTCACAAAACATACAAACTCCAGTCAGAAATCAAAATTAAACGAGACACACCTCCCCCCTGGCAAGGTCGCCAGATGTAAATTTTAACGTTCCAATAGATTTTAAGTTTGATAAATTTTAAAATAAGGATCAGGAAAAACTAGTCAGAACAAAAGATTTTAATTTTTATATGACTACTTTAACAATTTAGTTTAATCGCCTAACAAAATAAGGAAAAGATTAATTAATTAATTACAATTTTATTAGTAAGTAAATTGGAACGGCCCAGGGTGGAGGTGGACTCAATAATTTAAAGAAAACATGGATTTTATATGAAGTGAATTCAACTAAAATAAAAACCAAGAAAAACTTATCTTTGCCAGGTAGTCACACAGGAGTAAGGTTCAGTGGCAAATAGGGTGGTTTGGGCACAATCGCAGAGGTTTAGGCACAATGACTGTAGATTAGGCACAATGACTGTAGATTAGGCACAATGACTGTAGATTAGGCACAATGACTGTAGATTAGGCACAATGACTGTAGATTAGGCACAATGACTGTAGATTAGGCACTATGACTGTAGATTAGGCACTATGACTGTAGATTAGGCACTATGACTGTAGATTTTAGCTTCAATTAGGTTTTAGGTTTATAAGCCTGGTACACAGTTGATACACAGCTGGAATGAAAAAGGAAACAATATAACTGACTGTAAAAATGAACTATACATAAACTGTAAGACAGTTAAAAAATTAGGAATTTAAACTAACACAAAACATACCTGGAGATCACCTCTTTGTGGAACATTCAAACGGTAACTGACGAAAGTCAGAACGTTTGAATGTCCGACATCAATAAATTTCGTACTAGCTATGGTACAAAACAAGGTAACAAATACCGACTTAAATATGGAGGGAAAATAATGGGGAATAAATATAAATACTGGCAAAAGCATTTACAGTCATTACTATGTATATTTTTTGTACTGTGGTCTAAACCAAGGATGCCCCTCCCATTCGCATCAGTTTAACAGAATGCACGGAAAGGAGATGATGTGCGTGTTAAGGGGCCTTTACACGGTAAGTGCTCAGTGCCACTTTGTGGTGACACTGCTCTATGCCACGCCCACTTTACTACTTGCCCCACCCTTTTTGGCAAAACTTGGTGGTGACCAAGCTATCGCTCTGAGAGCGAACGCTCACCACAAAGTGCCACTGTCCGTCAGTAGCGATTGCCAGACAATCAACATTGGCCTAGTTGAAAAGCACCCATGCCTATGGAAAATAAAATCTAAAGATTATAAAGATAAAACACTAACAGCGTTAGTGTTTAATATCATATTAGATGCTAACCACGATACTAAAGTGTCAGTGCCCACCAAAGCAAATTCTGCTCGTGTAAAGGCGCTGAGCTAATTGGTGGGCAGTGTGGTGAAAAAAGTGTGGTGAATAGTGGCACTGACCAGTGCTCGTGTAAAGGCCCCTTTAGACTCGCTCTACCTCATGCACTTCTCAAAACCCTATTTTTTAAAGATTCAATAGTTACTTACGAATACAGATAATTTCTATGATAAAATAAGTGTACTATTTGATTACTAACTTTGCTTTGACATCTCACTAAAACTATAATTTTATTTCAGTAATAACAAGATGAATAAAGAGAATGTATGCTCAAATCAAAATAAATTCACAACAAAAAGTATTATTAAACCATAAAAAATATAAGAATTCATCCATTGGTCAAAGCATTTACTTCTCAAAAAGAAAGACAATGCTACTGACTATTTTCGACTAATTTATTGCACGAAAGTTTGAGATTAAATTACATTCTAAAAAAAAAAGAAGCAATGGCCTATACACGTATATCCAGAAACTTAGTGTGACGTCACGACTTGATCATTCTATTAGATTGAATGTAAAATTTAAATATACTTATAACTTTTGTTGACATCTGATAAGCATGGAGAAAATATATTATTTATCATACAACGGAAGTAAATGAAAAATAAAAGTATTTTATGTACAAATGCAATCAATATATATGAAAGGGGTTTAACTTACCTATTTCGTTACATATGTTACATGGTGGGATAATACGTAAACCACCATAAAAATATCATTCATGAACATAAGTTGCATGATGTGATTAAATATCTCCCACCTTCTAATGCATCATATTATTTTCATTTACATTCAGTACTATTGAGTTTAATAATATATAATGATAAAAACCACCTATGCAACTTGGTACTTTTTTATTCTCAAATCTTATGCCTCAAAGAATTGAAGTCTGTTTCGGAACCAAAACTATATCGCTAACGTCAAAAGGAAGTAAGATACAAGGGACTCTTAAGAGTCAGTCATAAAGGAAAGTGGCTCCGTGAACAAATTTATCTACCACGATTCATTGAACAAACTCAGGCATGAAGAAAATCAGTTACTTAATTAAAAAAAAATGTGGTTGCGAAAGATGGAAGTGGAAATGAAGAGTTGATGGTTAATGAAACCTAAATTCCTACCTTGCAAAAACTCTAAGAGGAAAATGATAAGAGATAGTAAATGAAGCATGCAAGCGTACATTAGCATTATCCTCTAAACCAAAAAGTAGTGTTAAAAATGAGTTGTGATTAAAACAATTATGATAGTTTAACTTTTAATATAAATATAATAAAATTGAATGAGAAGCCAACTATAAAATATAATGTTTTCATAAATCTCACCAATTGCGACAATTAGTAAACAATGTTTTCATAAATAAAATATAATCACAATTGGTAAATAATTTGTTATCAAAATTGTGATAGCTACAAACAATACATAACAGCATAACCTCCCTCGACTGTTACTCTATTAGCACTGAGCATTGGAGGAGGGGCATACAGCCCCATTGAACCGAGTGGCAGGGGTGCATTGGGGGAAGACACGCCCATGGCGCCACTTTTTGGCATCACTTTTCCTTGCATAGCATGCTGCCTCCATACCTATATATACTCAATGCTCTACAGAGATATCTCTAAAACATTCTGAATATTAACAAAATAACATGGTAAAGGCTCACTTCTGTGACGTCACAAATTACTCCCGCACGGTTGTGACTTGTGGGGGTTTGGGGAGAACCTGCGCGCGAGCATACGTGTTACAAATTATTACACTGTACCTTAACGGATCAAAATTTTAAAGTTATTATTATTGGTACGTGTATCGGTTACCAATACGTATCGGTACATATTCATTCAAAAAGTTTATATTAACTTCATAAGGGCTTGATCGATAAAGAAATACCTGAATTAACTCTGTTTTCTCGTTTTATTATTTTTTTGTAATAACTCAGACTGTTAAAATGTAGGGACAAAAGTTTCTTTCTTTTATGTTCAATAAAAATGTTTCAATCTCTACTATTTACTTACAATTACCATTGAAAGATGCGGCAACAAACCGTCCGTGTGAGCACTCACACGTAGATTATATAGAATTGACTGGTAGGTAATGCGGCAGTCACCATCCGCCAAGAGAACGCATTACCCTGCGTTCAGAATTGTCCGTCTCTCTGCCGTGCGGTCAAGAGACGCTCGTGTGCCCACCTACCCGAGAGTTAATACTATTTTAGGGTCATGCGTCAATCGCCGGACTGCGAAGAACGCTCGTGTGCGGGGGCTCTTAGCGTGACCCACACTGTTGACTCTGACCGTCCCAACGTAGCGACATCTCATGTGGCTCTTCGTATGAGGAGGGGTCGTGAAGAAATTTTTCCTGATTACAAATTTCTGCAATGGACCGTCCTATGTTCCTGTACCCTGATTGAAACTGTTGCTTAGCGTTGTCATATATCGTTTCATTTGGAACGAATACATATGATATATGTAGGCACAATAAGTTAAGTGATTACAGATATGAAATTAATAGTAAAAGGAATATAATCGATATCGATTAAATCCGTGTTTGTATATAATAGTTATTTTCAAAGGTTAAACACCAAAAATATGAGCCTACCCAAATTAGGAAATCAAACTTTGTTTATAATATTCTGTGCAGAGTTTTTTTCATAAATTTCTATAACAAACTAGCAGATACAACAAACAAACAAATAAATCAATTTTTCATTTCTTTCATTTTTAAAATTTATATTACTCTTTTTATTTTACTTTAATTCAAATAGTAATTTATGATGCAATCCATCACTTTATTTCATCATTTAATGTAGTTTGTTGTATCCGCTAGTCTGTTGTACTGCACACTTCATGATTGTTTAATGACCTGGCAGTGGGGTTCGGGGGGCGGCACCCCCCTCCCCCCGGATATACATATATTTTATGTTAAATCAGTAATAAACTACAAAAGCATCGGACTAATGGGGCGTCGGGACTAATGAATAGTAACCACAATTGACTAGATCGGCTCTGTCCTTGTATTCATTTAAATCTAGTTTTCCTCTAGCAACAGATCTACAGTTTGATGTCTGTAGGTCCAGAAACCTGTTGAGAGGGACCCTTGACCTAAATCTATAATGAGCTCTAAGGAACTTTTTTATATCGTTTAGATAGACAACTGCGGAGTTTGCTGTCAAATCTTTCGATTTAAGTTCCAGTATGTAAGGATGAATTATCTCTTCAGAAGCCTTTTCAAACTCTTGGTCGTTTTCCGGAATTGTTAGTAAGTCGTTTGGTTCCATATTGAGAGAGTTCATTACCTTTCCAAATCTGGAGAGGTTTTCGAGGTGTCGCTTGAAATAAGAAGTTTCCTCTTTGTAACCCAAGGAAATCAGCGAATAGCTAGAATAGTTTGCGAGAGCCTCCACAAAATCCACTGATTTTTTTTTCGTCTATTTTTTCAATTCTTGAGTTGAAAGCAGTGGAGTAGGCTAGTGATAGTGACATTTTGTGAGATACCATTAGATGTTTAGAAAGACTGCCGACATTCTTGCCGAAAGTCTACAATTTAATTGAAAAAATATAGATCTCATTAAACCAATCAGATCAGATTATGATTGATCTGACCTATATAGGGTTTCTCATATTGGCCACTTATGCTTTTTCCGGGATAAAAATAGTGTTCATCCCGGGATAAGTTTTGTGCACTAATATAGTATAGTTATACATACTGCATGTTCTGATTTTGAAGATTGTTTTTATTGTTCTAGCCACGAAGGGTTCTGTGAATGGCATGTATGGAACAATTGATGTTCGGTACCTCAAATAAAGTTGTAAGAACCACTGTTTTAACCTAATATTGTAGCAATTAATTACCAATTAGGTTAACGTCAAATAATCGTTTCAATTTACTTTTAATTTACTCTCTCTATTCTTCCATTTTTCTGATAACCAGATTGATAAAAATTAGGGGTGCTTCGTGGCTAAATTATGATTTAAAATATTTTATATTCAATGATCTAGGTTATAGTTCCTTGCACCATATGCACGCACACCTGCTTTCCTGCTCTTCTGGTTATACCATGAAGTAGGTTGCTGTTCCTAGGGAAAGTGCTCCAGAGTGTTCGACGGTGACATGCGCGCAGAGTTTGAAATCTTCTTAACCCTTACGTATACAGGGTGGCGCAAAAAAAGGAAACCCATTTTCAAATTAGCTTATTTCACAAACTATTGAAGTTAGGATTTTTCTAAAAACATAATTTTATTTGTATCGTTTTTCTGCATCTTTCGTGAAAATCTGTAAAATTTACGACAAAAATTAAACATCCTTCAGTGAATTGAAAAAATATAAATATAAAGGGCTTGCGCGAGGACGAAAAACACAAAAAGACTTCAGAATAGGTATAATTTATTTCCATATGGTAGTAGTTGTAAAATTTTACAAAATGCTATTTTTCATTTAATTAACGTTTCGTTTATCGACTCTTTCCTTCATGGAAATACTTTTTCATCGCCAATCACGATGTCTTCTCCAAAACGATGATTTCTTTGCAGAAACTATCTTGAAAAATTTAGACTGCGGTAAATCAGTTCTAAGAGTTGGATTCTTGCATGATTCTTGAAAGGATGATACTTCACACCGTGTTTAACAATGCGGTGAAATGTGTCTTTAGTGATGTATAAATACTTCTGATTGATATGTTTGAATTCTCAATAAATTTTTCATGAGTACGAATGGTTTCATGTGTTCGTTCTGTTCTCCTGCGATCTAATCGTTTTTTGTTCAAAATAAAGTGGTTTCTTCAGTTTTGAACTTATTAATATAAGTCAATATGGTTTTGTAGTTGGTGAAAATCTTCCCTGAAAGCTATGTTCTAAATGGGTTTGAATCTGTTTGAAGCTTACAGTGTTTAAGTTACTTGTGACGTTCCCCTAAAACATTATGAAAATTTTAACTAGGTAATATGACTAAATAATATTTACATAAATAGGAATAATTGATAGTTATTCTATATATATAGCGAGACTTGGTAGGTAACCATAGGTAGTAGTTCTGTGCTTAACTCATTACCCAACAGATATCTACCTACCTAAAAAGAACTATTACTGAGTATTAGGTAGGTAGTATGTACTTACTTACAGAATGGTAAAAAATGTTCCTATGTATGATAGTATTGCTGAAAATTCCATCCGATTAGTGTTACAAATGTTTTGAAATGAAGCTGTAAAAGAATATAATGTGTTTATCTGCTTGCTGGTCGTATACTTTACACATGGCTGATGGATGTAACTGCGGTGAATACACAGTAAAGGATATGCTAAATTGAATGCTAGTGACAGTTGTGTTAAAAAATTCAGACTGTCGCCAGCATTCTTTTGTTCATCCTTCCTATAAATCTTCAGTCTTCTATTTCCCAATGCGCACACCATATCTACTCATCAAAACTTCATAGCTACAGAAAAGATTCACTCAGATACAAGTGATGCAGCTCAGACCGAATGAATAAGTACCAGCACGTATGTACTCCTAATCATTAGCAATAATGAAGTTATTCTAGCATATATTTTTATTATGAGCAATTGTAAAATAACCTTCCCGCAATATTCCCTACCAATGCTCCCAAAATGACCCCAAAGGATATCGCGAAAATGTCCGTTTTTGGGAACATCTCCATGGAATGTTCCCGGAACATTTCCTGGGTATATCCTCAAAAAAGTACAAAACGGACATTCTCGGTATATCCCCTGGGGACATCGGGAGGGAATATCGCGGGGATATCCCGGGACGGTCATTTTCTTGCCTGGGATATAGCTACTAAGGTTGACGCAAGTTGTGAGTCTGTCTTTTTATTGAAGTAAGTTAAAAGTTATTTTTAAATACTGTCTGTAGCATCAATATCAAGGACAGTCTATGCATTGTATAGATATATTTATTCTATTATCGATATTTTATTCTAGTAGTATTTTTGTTGATCAATCACATACAATCAAGGTATATTAACTGCAAGGTAGAGTATTGCGCAGGTTCATATCAAGATGATTACAGTTTTGTTGTGAAAGACGCTGGCTGGTGTGAGTCCGTGTGCCCCATGATAATTATTTTTACATAGAAACAAGGTCTGTTATTCATTCTTTTTAGAATAAAATGCCTTTCAACATGTTTTTTTTTTGGACTAAACTGGCTGTATTCAGCATTGTGAAAACTTTTCATATATTTTTTAGTAAGGTTTAATAGGGAAAAACGTATTGTTTTTCTTCAAAGTACGTTTATGTAAGAGCTGTCGATCCTGTCTCTTCTTATCCTGTCTATTTCTTCCTAATTCCTACATTTTTAGAAAACCTAAATAATTTAATCAGAACAATTACACTCTTTTCATTGCATCCGCACACAGCACAAACAACCACGGCAAAAATTCTTATATACAAATAACTAATTAACTCGCTGTATCTAATATTGCAGGCGCACGGCCGTTTGTTCGTATGTGCGTATTTGTTTATGCGCAGAGCAGTCTAAAATTCGTATCAAGGCGTAGCATACCTTGTTAAGTTAATATACCTTGCATACAATGTATAGAGTTGTACTATTTTGTGAAACCTATGACATAAAGGCTGTTCCATTCATTATTTTTCAATGACCAGCAAATCCACCTCCATTTGTTAGTGTTGTATACACTGAATACACAAAATTATCACATCTTAAATATCAACCTTATTGGATGCAGTTTCTAGAACAGTAATATCAAAGACAATATAAGATAGACGTTCAACTTGATAGGGCACATGCAAAAATAATAACAACCAATCAGAAGCGATCAGTAGCATACGTCACACCAAACAATAATAAACGTACGACCCCCCCCCCCCCTCTTGAAATTAACAGAATGATAATATTTAGTCTCAACGTGTGAAATCTTCAGAAATATAAATGTCCTCTACTGATTGTAATTACTTTATTATTAGTTAACTTTACAAGATCGCATATGTTGTTCAATTTAGTATTCTAAATATAATCTTCCCTCTTTTAACGGAGAACAGTCATAACTAGGTACACCAAGCGAGTATAAACCTATGTAGGTACGATATTGTCTTTGACAACACTAAGTTGTTGGTATTCATTAAAGGGGCCTTTACACGGTAAGTGCTCAGTGCCACATTGTGGTGACACTGCTCTATGCCACGCCCACTTTGCTACTTGCCCCACCCTTTTTGGCAAGACTGGTGGTGACCAAGCGAACGCTCACCACACAGTAGCGATTGCCAGACAATCAACAACCCCTTTCATTGGCTTAGTTGAAGAGCACCCATGCCTATGGAAAATAAAATATAAAGATTATAAAGATAAAACACTAACAGAGTTAGTGTTTAATAGTATATTAGATCCTAACCACGATACTCAAGTGTCAGCAAAGACAATATAAGATAGACGCTCAACTCCATGTTATAAAATACAGAGCATGTTTGCACTGACGTCAGCACTCAGACTCAACTTCTAGCCAATCAGCATTGATGTACACTTACAACTTAGCGTCTTCAAAGACAATATAGTACCTACATAGTTTAATACTTGCTTGTTATACCTAGTTATGATTATTCATTAGTTAAAAATGGGTAGATTACTAGATTATATTTAAAATATTGAATTGAACCACATATGCGATCTTGTAGACTTAATTTATATAAAGTAATTATTTATGTAATTCCTAATCAATAGAGTATATTAATAATGACTTCACACGTTAAGACTAAAGATTATCCCCTGTAAATTTCGATGGGGGGGGGTCATACGTTTGTTATTGTTTGGTGTGACGTATGCTACTGATCGGTTGTTATTATTCTTGCATGTGCCCTATCAAGTTGAGCGTCTATCTTATATTGTCTTTGGTGTCAGTGCCCACCAAAGCACATTCTGCTCGTGTAAAGGCGCTGAGCTAATTGGTGGGCAGTGTGGTGAATAGTGGCACTGACCAGTGCTCGTGTAAAGGCCCCTCAACGCTGATAGGCTAGAAGTTGAATCTGTCTTTGGTAATATCGCACACCGTAAGCGAACCCTAATTATATCTCCGGTGGTACGAGTACTGATATCCAGATCAACCTGCGCACCACAGTCAATACAATTTGAACTTGCGACTGATTTAGAAACTAAAATCTTGTCATCGCACTTACGTAACTCTCGTTCTGCAGGGGGTATAAGAATTAGTCTCCTCGTCAGTCCACCATTTTCAACCACATTACCTTGCATAACACAATCACGCAAAACTTCAACAGCAGGCTGAACGCAGAAGTTGAAAGTTTTGCGACGCGGCATCTTCCACTCGTGAAATCTAGGCTAGCCACAGACCAGTAAAGTAGATGTCCCAATACAGTCATTTCAAATATCTAGCGACTGTTGGCACGTTTGCATGGTAAGTGCGTGACGTCACAGTCATTCTTACTACATTCGCTATTGCATTATTTCTGATTTTATTTTTCGGTCACTTTTAAGATATTATTTGATACGAAAGTAATAGTTATATGATAGTTAATATTCATTTCCTTGAATTGTTTCAAAATATTTGAAATAATACCATGTAATTCATTTTTCTTTGTTTAGAACAAGTTCGTTACATATATCCGATAGTCTTTTGTTTTTCTTTTGTTTTAGGACGCTAACGGCTTAAAATCAGATCATCAGCGTCACGTTTCTTGAGAGGTATAAATGTTCAGTGACAGTGTATGTTATTACAATTTCCTTGGTTATTACTTCTCAAAATGGTTAAAACTCGACAATGTTCGTTTAAGAATTGTACGATTACTAGCCGTAAAAATCCAGACGTGAAACTGTTTTCATTTAGAAGTCACGATTCATTGAAGTGGAAGGCTGCCTGTAATAATCCTAAACTTACAAATTTGACAGTAAATAATCTTGTAAAAAATTATTCAGTTTGTTCCAAACATTTCCAATATAAAGATTTTACTAGAATAGTTTCACCATACAAGACTAAATTGAAAGAAGATGCTGTCCCTCTTCCAATGGCAAACCATTCTGACAACCAAGGTTGGTTATAACTAGGTATTATTAATTGGGTACCTACCTAGGTAGCTATAGATAGTTGGAATTTCAACTATTTTCTATATAACTATTACCTAACTAACTAGCCTATGTAGGTAGCTATACCTTGTCAGTAGGTTGGACAGTTTGGTTAGCCAAACTCTTATGGATAATAAAACTATCCTATCCTGTGTTATATCAACTAGCCATTGTTTGCTTGGTACCTAGTAAATGTAAATAGCCTAGTTGAGTAGCTACCTATTAGGTGCCTACCTTAGTTAATAGTTCCATGTTAAATGTATAGGGTAAGATGGGGTAATTGCTAATTTGATACAAAATTGAGGTTTTTGCCTAACTACCTAATTTATAACTGTTAACAAATATTTCACATTTATTTATTAGGTGTTCGGTGTTCCCATTTAGGATCTTGGATATCTATTCATGTAATACCTTAATTTCATACATCAAATATGTTATTTTCAGACCAAGTTTCAGAGGCTAGAAAATGGTACCTAAGCCAATTTTGAGCCAAAATTCACAAATTATTAGCCAAGCCAATTTGGCTCATTTGTTAGAAGATTTCAAGCCAAAATTAACATGGGAAGTTGGGAACATAGGAATTGATTCAAAATTTTAAGCCAATTAGACCCAGTCTGTATTTGCCATTTGGTGCACAAAATTCCATTGACTTTGAAAAAGCTGAAAAAATCCACCATTAATTTCCTCTAATTTGGCTGATCCACCATCATTTCACCCATTTTCCCACCGAAAATTAATGGTAACATAGGAATAAATAGCTAAAAATCCACCGACAACTCGGTGGAATTTACCATGAAATACAGACTGGAATTAGACATATCTGAGTTTTGACGTTTTGAAAACTAAGCCAATTTACCCAATTAATTGGCTTTAACTGACATACTCTGTAACATTGTCACTAACATGGTTCCCAGCCAGTCTGTATTTGGTGCAAAAAATCCCACTGACTTTTTCTAAAAGCTGAAAAAATCCACCATTAATTTCCTGTAATTTGACTGATCCACCAACATTTTCCCAATTTATCCACCAAAAATTAATGGTAACATGAATAAATAGTTGAAAATCCAACGACTTTGCCAGAATATTATTTTGAAAGAGAAAAAATTCCACCGACATGTCAGTGGAATTTACCACTAAATACTGACTGGGTTCCCAGACTGTGTCACTGCAGAATATGGGACATTTTTAACATTTTCTGTGCAAACAATCCTCAATTTCCTCCTATATTTACATGCATTTTATTGAAAACAGAAGCCAAAATAGAGGATTTTTTTGTCTTACAATTTTCCAGCCTCTGTGACTGTAACATGATTGTCATTATCAGTTAAATCCAATTATCTCTTTCAGGCCTAAACTTTACAGGGAATTAAAATGTCCTTTGTGCCTTAAGAAATATGACTATACCTAACCATTTATGTAATGTGTAGATTCAAAATTTGAGCTGCCGAGCAGCATACAAACTTTATTTTTGGAGGTGGTCACCACTGACTGCTGATCATTAAACGCAACCTTTAAAGAGTAAGGAATATTTCCCAACAGTTTTTGAAAGTGTTTTGTAGGTGATATACCAGTCTGCAAAAGATGCATGAAGTTGTGAAGTTTAACCGGCGACTGTTGAGGCATTGAAATTAGTCTCCTGAATTACCTGGCGACAATTTACTAATTAATCCCTATGTTTACATATTATTAGTGGAGAGAATTTTGGCCATTTTAGAGAGAAATTTAAAATCTTGGGAGACAAATTGGGATAAATTAAATATCTGGAGACTGATTATGCATGCTTTGCAGTCTGGATGATATACTTTCTGTACCACCGTGTATTATCAGTGTAGTTCAAAATATCTATCACTAAACTCTAAAGAGTTAACTGGCTTAGGTACATATCAAAAGGGCAAAACTCAGATTATAGTCAGATAGGTAGGTAGTATGCACTGTATGGTATTGGTAGTAAATGTGCCAAATAATATACAATAGCTCATAAACTTGCCCTTTTTTCTTGACTATCTTATCTCCAAAAGAATTTAAATTTCTCTCCAAAAAGATAATATTGTCATTAGGCCTTATTCTCTCCAGAATAGGGAACAATGAATTTTAAGCATAGGAGTAAAATATAAAAAGTAGATTTTTCTCTTTATAATTGTAGGACCTATGGACTTGAAATATCTCATGAGTCTAAATGTCTAAATTGTTTGATTTATAAGCCAATACAATGGTGAGAAAAAGTGCTTATGTACTAAGCCTAAGCCAACTTAGCCAAGTAAATTACTACTAGTATGGCTCATAAACTCTCCATTTGTCTCTCTTGCTCTCTTCGAATATCACAAAATTTCTCTCCAAAGTGATCTAATTATCTTAAATTCTCTTCCAAATATTCCTACTAAGCATAGAAAAAAAGATATATTTCTCACCATTTGCAATTGAAGGACTCTAGAGTCAAAATAATTCTTAAATAGTCCAATGGCGAGTTAGGACATGCTTTATTACGTGGTATATAATAATAATAATAATAATAAACTAAGTACAACTGTACAAATTCATTCAGTACTCATAAATCAATGTACCTACTTGAAGTTATAAGTAGTTGCTCAAGTAGTCGAGTCAAATAAGAAATTAGTTTCATTGCACATGTACTGTCTGTCAGTCACTACAAAGAGTTGTTTTTTAGTACTTGCATGTACCAAGACAAAATTGTTTGATTGAGTTAGATAATTGCAATTTCTCTGGAGTCTGATAAAAGTGATCATCACAGTGACTCTTTTCTCTGATAGTACATCATCACAGTGACTCTTTTCTCTGATAGTACATCATCACAGTGACTCTTTTCTCTGATAGTACATCATCACAGTGACTCTTTTCTCTGATAGTACATCATCACAGTGACTCTTTTCTCTGATAGTACATCATCACAGTGACTCTTTTCTCTGATAGTACATCATCACAGTGACTCTTTTCTCTGACAGTACATCATCACAGTGACTCTTTTCTCTGATAGTACATCATCACAGTGACTCTTTTCTCTGATAGTACATCATCACAGTGACTCTTTTCTCTGACAGTACATCATCACAGTGACTCTTTTCTCTGATAGTACATCATCACAGTGACTCTTTTCTCTGATAGTACATCATCACAGTGACTCTTTTCTCTGATAGTACATCATCACAGTGACTCTTTTCTCTGATAGTACATCATCACAGTGACTCTTTTCTCTGATAGTACATCATCACAGTGACTCTTTTCTCTGATAGTACATCATCACAGTGACTCTTTTCTCTGATAGTACATCATCACAGTGACTCTTTTCTCTGATAGTACATCATCACAGTGACTCTTTTCTCTGATAGTACATCATCACAGTGACTCTTTTCTCTGATAGTACATCATCACAGTGACTCTTTTCTCTGATAGTACATCATCACAGTGACTCTTTTCTCTGATAGTACATCATCACAGTGACTCTTTTCTCTGATAGTACATCATCACAGTGACTCTTTTCTCTGATAGTACATCATCACAGTGACTCTTTTCTCTGATAGTACATCATCACAGTGACTCTTTTCTCTGATAGTACATCATCACAGTGACTCTTTTCTCTGATAGTACATCATCACAGTGACTCTTTTCTCTGATAGTACATCATCACAGTGACTCTTTTCTCTGATAGTACATCATCACAGTGACTCTTTTCTCTGATAGTACATCATCACAGTGACTCTTTTCTCTGATAGTACATCATCACAGTGACTCTAATTTAAGATTTGTTCTCAGTGATATGAATGTAAAAATGAAAGGATATTCCGGATTGTTCACACAAACAATATAAACTGTTGCTATAAATTTGGAGGGCAGCCAAAAAAATATTGATAAAAATAAGTAAATTTACATGCAGACCATGTTTACATACCTAGTTACCTACTCTACAGTCTGGTTATAGTAGACTATTTCAAATCATAAGAAACTCAGTGTATCTATGTTACAATTTCTTAAGTTTAGAATTTTTTTTATTTAATATTTTATTTGAAGAGTGTGATTAGAGTCTTCACTTTGCTAATGTATTGATAGTTGTTTTTTAGTACTTGCATGTACCAAGACAAATCACAATCAAATTGCTTTATAATTAATTTGCCAAACTAATGGAGAGATGTGCCAATGCTTTATTACCTTAGGTCTGTGGTACATCATTCATACTACTTAGTTAAGAACTAAAATATATTCTGAGCTATTTAGTATTTACTAATTAATTCTTCTTTCCACCATGTTTCTGAGGTATGACTGGAAGCTAAATCTGAGCTTGAATTTCACAAACTAACTGCTACAAGCCAATAACTATGGCCTATTTGAAAATTGTAAACCAAAATTAACAAGACATTAGCCCATTATAACTGGTTTCACTAATTCAACCTTCCATAGCTGGTGCCTTCCCCCCCCACCCCCCTCCCCCTTCACTGTGAGATCCTGAACATACTTTAATGATAACTTTTTGTGGTTTCGAATAGAGTATTTCACTTTTTTACTAATTCACACGGTTTACCAGACTGCTAAAAACTATTTATTGAAGTGTTCATGAAGAAATCCTCTATTTTGCCTTTTGTTCTCAATATAATGTATTTAAATTATTAGCTCTTATCCAACAAGAATTGCTTTTTTAATAAAATTTTGTTAATGAAAATGGGCTCTCCTCCTGAAAAATTCGTTTTTGAACTTCGAAAATGTTTCACCACCTACAATGTTTGACTTAGATACATGACATTTTTTCATTCTTTGCAGTGTTTAATTGCAGATAAATTAGGATTTTTTTCAAATCTCTCGTGTGCAAAAAAACAACATGGAAATATACACAGTTTTGATTATTTTTAAATTGCTTTTATAAATGAATATTATGAACTAAAATTAATTTAAGAAAAAGCTAACTTTTATGAGGAATAAGTACTGAACAAGATGAAATAAACCCCATATCTGTAGCTTTAATATTATAGACTAGAAGGGGACAAAATTGTACATTAATTGATTAATTCATTCTGATTTAGAGAGACGTCCCTTTGAATAACATGCTCTGAAAGACTGTAGTAATTCTAATTAATTCCCTGGACAATTTTGATTCCAGATTTACTGACTTTAACCTCATTTCTAAACATGAAAAAAAGTTATCTCTATCTGTTTTGCCCAGGTCAGAGATCTTCAAAGCTCTCAGTTACATTTCAGAAGTTAATTATTAAATTATGGACAATCACACTTCTTGATAATAGTTTGTTCATGTAATTTCACAAGGTAAATGTCCAAAATTTACACAACACCACACCTTGTTCAACTAGTGAGCTTTTATATGAGCTTTTCCACTTGTATAACTGATTATGCTTCATGAATCACCCATTGAGAATGAGTGATTTATCAAGATTTAATGTAAAATATCAGTATTTTGTACTCCTTGAGAGTAGAAAATCCACAATATCCTTCCAAATTTCTATGATGAATTAATTGCTTAAAAAAATGTAATTTAATTTTCTGTATAGACCAATATCAATAACTGATGACAAATGGCAGTAAGTTTCAACTGCCAGTTCCAGACTACAGATTACATACTTTATCTAGCCTTATTCTACACATAATACCTAGATATTTAATAAATAAAAGATTGCAGCTGTACACACATTTGCCTGACAGGAAAAGGACAGTAGCTAACTGATTTTTATTGTGGTTAAATATATATTTCATATATGTTCAACATTACTTAGAACAAATTTGGCTTCTTTAAGAGGAAAGATCACAGGTAGTAAGATAGAGTAAGAATCCTTATTGTGCTGAATCTGAAGCTCATGGGGAATTACCTAGTTCATTAATAGTTTTGGATTTTTCTGTTTTCTCATAAATTATTTAATAAAGAAATGTCTAGATTCCTCAAATCAAGTTTCTGCAATTATCTTGAAATTTTCTTAAAATGAAGTTAGTTAACTTCACAAATTCAATACATAGAAGTGAAATTGATATTTCTCCTAATGATGAATTAAGATTAAAATTTTGGGTCATTGTCATGACAAGAACAAGCATGAGTCTCATGACCACAGAAGCAATAACAAAAACATGTAATTTTGGAAAAGTCAGCTAGGTTAGACTGCATTTTTAGTATACATAGTCAATGTGTTAATAGTAATAATTATAATAATAATTCTTTTCACTACTATTAATATGAAAATGATATTTTTCTCTCAATCAATAAGATTTTGCTCACTACTTCTCTTGATTGCTTTATCATTTATACTTTTGATTTTCATTAAAAGCAATTGATCTGATTATGCAAGTTGTGTGCTCAGGGAAATATAAAATGGCATATCAGAGAAATATTAAATGGTTGAATATTTCAGAGAATTTTTATCTGAAATGTATATATTTTATAGAACATCAAATATGATTGATTTTTGGATACTTAAAACAATTAAAATCATCTGCTTGGATATGTTCAAATTAATAACAGCTTATCAATGTATACATAGACATACCTCATATACAATAGAAGTAATGTTTACTCATGGTTATTTTATATTTAAGTGGCGGCTACGCCTATGTTTATTGCTAATTCGATACAATTTGTATGTTTTTTTTCTTTATTTCTGAAAGCTCATGATCTACACAAACTCTGAAATCAATTCATATAATTCCTCTAAGAAATTCATCAAAATCTAGATCCAGGCTACGTCACTTTCTCTATATAAATATCTAATATTATTCAACTGCCTATGAATGGTTAGCTAGGATTTATGAGTACTAATTTTCAAAGTGTAATTTTTCAGTGCTTTTTTTGATTATTTGATTTCTTTTGAATTTCTTTTTGAAATGATGATGATCATAGTTAAGAAAACTATAATCAGTTAGATCAAATTTAGATAAATCAGAAGTTCAAATTTTTGAAAGCTTCTGATTAAAATAGTCAAATATTCATGCTATATAATTATGAATTTCATATTAAACTGCAGTCATAGATCAACTTGTTTTACCTCCATTCGATTTGGTCACAGGTTGTTAAAAAAACAGCTGATAATTTTAAACCATTGAAGTTATATTATTTTAACATACAAAGCATTTCATATAAAGATTAGACTCCTCCAAAGTACCTAGTAATTCTGGAAGATAGACCTAGTTTATTGCTAGAGTTATATATTCAGATGTCAGGATTATCAATCCCACACGAAATATTTGATTGGACTTCGTCATGCTATTTTTCAATGGTTTCTTAATGTGTTAATATTATCAAAATATCAGTTAATTTCCTAACAATGTTTTACTTATTTTCTCAACATCACTATTCATGATTTTATTATTTACATATTCATCTAACCATAGGAACTATCAAAACCAATAGCATATTAAATATGTTATTTGTCAAATAAAATTCTCCATTTATAGAAATTTTGAAATAATGTGCTTAAATTGTATTAATTTCTGTAACATTTTTCCAGAAACGGCTACAACTTATCAGTCTGCAGCTGAGAATCAGTGCTCTCTTCGTCAGGCAGCTGAGGGTCTTCTCTCACTTAGTCAAGTTCGTAGCCCACGTGTTCTTAACCAGGCCACTGCTACCCCACGTTTATTTCGACAGGCAGCTGCTAGCCCTCGGTCTCTTCGTCATGCAGCTGAGGGTCTTCTTTCACTTGGTCGAGTTCGTAGCCCAGGTGTTCTTAACCAGGCCACTGCTACCCCACGTTTATTTCGACAGGCAGCTGCTAGCCCTCGGTCTCTTCGTCATGCAGCTGAGGGTCTTCTTTCACTTGGTCGAGTTCGTAGCACAGGTGTTCTTAACCAGGCCACTGCTACCCCACGTTTTTTTCGACAGGCAGCTGCTAGCCCACGCTCTCTTCGTCATGCAGCTGAGGGTCTTCTCTCACTTAATAGAGTAGTTAGCCCCCGTTCTCTTCGCCAGGCAGCAGCAGAGACACCCCGTTCTCTTCGCCAGGCAGCAGCAGAGACGCCCCGTTCTCTTCGCCAGGCAGCAGCAGAGACACCCCATTCTCTTCGCCAGACAGCAGCAGAGACACCCCATTCTCTTCGCCAGACAGCAGCAGAGACACCCCGTTCTCTTCGCCAGGCAGCAGCTGAGACACCCCGTTCTCTTCGCCAGGCAGCAGCAGAGACACCCCGTTCTCTTCGCCAGGCAGCAGCAGAGACGCCCCGTTCTCTTCGCCAGGCAGCAGCAGAGACACCCCGTTCTCTTCGCCAGGCAGCAGCAGAGACACCCCGTTCTCTTCGCCAGGCAGCAGCAGAGACACCCCGTTCTCTTCGCCAGGCAGCAGCAGAGACGCCCCGTTCTCTTCGCCAGGCAGCAGCAGAGACGCCCCGTTCTCTTCGCCAGGCAGCAGCAGAGACGCCCCGTTCTCTTCGCCAGGCAGCGGAGACTCCAGCCGATAATGGTGGTGTATATGTAAGTTGGAAATTTGTATTCTCACTTCTTGTGTGGTAAATTTTAAATTTTCACCTGTCACCATTAATATATACACTGTTAATTACCTATGTATGACCAAAGTTTCCAGTAAATAGGTGTGGTATGAATGTATAGTTTGAATTATCTCATTTATGCAAGCTTAATAAATGTACATTTGTGATTTTTTGTTGCTACTGATACCCTGAATTGCAATAAAAAATGTTGCAGTTATAATTATTCTATGAATCTTAATATTTTTTCAGAAAGAAGTCGCTGACAATAGTGAGGACAGATCCCGTGAGAAAAGTCATGCTGATATTCATAATGAAGGAATTGAATCTGTAAGAATGAGCAATTTATATTTTAGTACTGAACAATATAAGCAATTTTTTTTTTTTAATTAATATTCTGTTATTTTATGATCTTCCATTTTTTTACAGTTTCAATTTTCTCTGGATTGCATCGCTGGTGTCAGTTGTATTAGTAACAACAACAACATTCATGTAAGTTACTTTGATGATATCAAAGGTAAATATAGGCAATCATGTAGCTATGGGCAAGAATAGTTTAAAGAGGACTTTCTCCCTAAGAAAAGTAAAAGTTAATTGATTAATATCAGCAATTTTAGGGATGAATGGAACAATTCAAATGATGTGGTTTTCATTTTAATTGTTACTCAATTTTATCCTCGTCACTGTTTTCCTCTTTTAAACCCTTAAATAGAAGAAGTACTTCATAATGTTTTGCCTCCTGCAAATTTTGAGCTAGATACATTTGGTTTTATACATCTTGTTTAAAACTTAGTTGTCTACTAAGTTACCAACCGTTTTTTTTTCCCTAATTTATCTGAAAAAACCTTTTTCGAATGAAAAACATTGAAAATGTTTTTTTGAGCATGTTTGAAATACAGTGTGTAACTTAGTAGGCAACTGAAGAAAATGGAGAAACTCGGAAGTATGTCTTAAACTGTACTAGGTAGTTAAACAATCAAAATGTGAACTTTTCAGGAGTAGCTACCTATTTTCAAAAAAGAATACAAAAATAATGATAAAAGCATGTTCATAATATTTGGAGCAGATATATATTTTAAACATTATCCAAGACGATGTGAGCCTATTAAGCATCAATTTAAGCAAATAATAAAATTTGAGATTTTTCTCGGGTTTCAAGGAGACAGTCCCCTTAAATTTGAACTATATATCTACATGCACTGGAGATACTTAGATAATTAAGTTGTTATTTATCATAATCAAAAGCTTAATACAGATTGTATTATCTAAGTTGATGAATGACTTATTATATTATTAATATCATTTGCTTGTTGCAATTAACTGCATTTTAAAATAATAAACCTCAAGCTTATAATTGTGGTAAAATAGAACTATGTTTAGACTTTGAAGTATTGATCTATGAGTCAACTTTCAATATCGGTAAAATTAATAATTGAAGTCATATAATAAATTGAGGATTTAAGAAGCTCATAATTAAGACCTTTTACCTGCTAAAACCACATATAACAAATCAGATGTAAATGATTGCTGTTGATTGATTGAATTAGGAATTAAATTAAGGTCAGAATTGAGAGCTTTTAGAAAATAGGTATGAATAGGGAATTTCGTTAATGCTATGATTCAAAGATTTAAAAATCATTTAGAAAAGTATAAATACAAGAACAACCTATAACGTACTGCTATGAATGTAGTGATATTAATCTTCATATTCTCTTTTCCAGAGCATCCCATCTGCTAAATGCAACAGGAGACTCTTCAAAGCTGATACCAAATCCACTCCTGTTTTGATAGAAAAGCAGCAAATTCGCAGCGGCACAACTCGAAGGGAGAGGATACGGAAACATCTGAAAAGAATCAAAACCAAGAACTATAGAAGAGTTTCAATGACTGAATTTGAAAAGAAATATGGGGCAATATTAGGGAAAAACTTATTAGAACTGTGCAAGATGAAACTCAATAAGCGCAGACTCAAAACTTCAAGATACAGTAAGTATCAGAAGTGGCTCTCTACAAATATGTTTGTTGGCTCTTCTAAAATTGGCTACAAGGTCCTCAGACAACTACTTCCTCTCCCTTCCCAATCGACAGTAATGAGATGCCTTGAGAGGTTTGTGTCCAGACCTGGCATTCACAAAGCTTCTGGAACTCTTCTCAAGATGAAGGTTAATCCCTCTTCTGTCAAAGAAAAATGGTGCATGTTGATGGTTGATGAGATGTCTCTTCGCTATGGTCTAGGATATGATGAGAAGACTGGGTCCTTGGTTGGATGTGAGGATGATGGTATCGTAAGGAATAGGAAATTTGTGTCGTCTGTGATATGTGTCATGGCTGCTGGAATGTTCAGTCGGTGGAAATATCCGCTTAGCTACATTTTCACAGATTCGTCAATAAAAAGTGACAAAATCTACGATATCATCAAAAACGCTATTTCTGTGACTGAAGAAGCTGGGTTCATCGTTAAAGGCGTCACATCTGACCAAGGATCTAATCTCGAAAAAGCGTTCAGATTAGCAGGAGTCAAACCAGACAGACCGTACTTCACTATTGATGAGAAAAGCTACTATGTGTATAGAGACCCACCCCACCTTTTGAAGAATGCCAGGAATTTTCTCGAAAAGAAAATAGGAGTTTATGTACCTGGGCACGCAGGCAAGGCGAGTTGGACGCACCTGCAGCAATTGTACCACTTAGATGCCAAGAACTCCATCAAACTAGCTCCTAAGCTTAGCCACAGAAACCTTTTCGATTTAAAATTTGGCAGTCGGATGAAGGTTAAGCTGGCAGCTAATGTTCTGTCGCATTCTGTTGCTGCTGCCCTAAATTACCTGGTAGCAACCAATAAAATTGAAAATGGTGGTCTATGCACTAGTAGCTATTGTCATCACTTCAATCTCATCTTTGATGCATTAAACTCTCTATCTTCCAAAGATGGTGTAAATCTTCGTCGTCCTCTCAATGTGAAATCAGACAAACTATTCAATATTCTAAACGAATCCAAGAAATGGTTGCTGAGGTTAGAGTTATTAAATAAACCTCGCAAGTCTCGCTTCATACTTGGATTTGTTCAAAATATTAATGTATTGACCATGCTACGGGAAGACATGAAAACGGAAGGATTTCAATTCCTTTCTACTCGGAATTTGAATCAAGATTTTCTGGAACAACACTTCGGAAGAATCCGAAATAAATGCAAGTTCCCCACTGCCCAAGATTTCACTAGGTTGTACAGTCGTCTAGCTGTGGCATCGTTAGTGCGACCACCAAAAAATGGAAATTGTGAAGTTGTTGATGCTCCGGAAATGGGCGTCGAATTTATGAATTACGTAAGAATGCGAAGTGAATAATGTTATTTTATCAATTGAGACATTAATTATGTTTTTTTGTTATATTCTATCTTACATTTATACCAACAGGAACCAGAAGTACACGTTACAACTGTGGAGAAACCAGAAGTGGACTTAGATGCAATACTGTCTTTTGAAGGATCGACTTTAATTGGAGGTCAATTTGAAACTTCAAACGATAGCACCAGTTACTTCTGTGGATATATCTTGAAAAAACTCATCACCTATCATCTCAATTCACTAAAGACAGATCTAAATTCGTGTGACTGTTGTAGCAATATTTTAGTCTCCCAGGATTTGAGTTTGCATCTCTTTATATCCTTTAAAGAATATAAAGATGATGAAAACTCGTCCTAGGGACTGAAATATTGCTCCAGTTTGTTCATTGAAGTCATCAAGACTTACGAACAATTCTTTATTTATTATTTTCATTTCTATTCTCACTTGAATAACTTTTCATCTGTCTTGCATGATGCTATACTTGAAAATGTCCCGCATCCTCAATATTGCTCTCGTGATATTTTGGAGTATAGCATCAAATTCTTCATCAAATGCAGAATCTTCAACACTGTCAAATATTTAAATAGGAAATTCTCAAATAAAACTGAGTCGGATAAAATAAAAAAAATTCTGCACACGTAAAATTGAAAGAAGTCCTATTGTCTACAAGAGTTCTATCATTTGCGAATCATTTATTTATTTAATTCTGTTTGCAGTTTCTGAGAATAGCAATTTTTTTGTTAGATAGACTTGTAGGCTTCATTATTGTTACTCTTCATTTTTCTCTTCCATCAGTTATTGCACTCACTGTTGCTTGTGTACCTTTTCGTCACATTCCTTGGTAGGGGACTGAATTCATGAAGTAGCTTTTCTGTGCCCATTAGTTTCGTCACTAATTTGTGGTAATTGTGTCAGTTAGTATTTAAGAATAAATTTTCTTTTCAGCAACATGTTACTTTATTAATAGTTCTAATTTATTGTTTATTTTTATAGGATTTTCATCTTTTTTCTGTCTAATTCTATTTACCTATTGCGATGTTTAGATACACGAGATTTGTAAGTCTCCATTCCATGTGTGCCTAATAATTCGTTTTCACGCTCTGTGTCAAGTTTATTTTATTTTGGTGATAATCCATCATTTTCATTTACTGAATTTGTAATATTTATTAAACATTTTTTTTGTTTTTTAAATTTATTTAGGTAATTATTCAGAGTAGCTTTAATGCATTTTACTATAGGCATCAGTTGATGTGGTCTATAGTTTCGGAAAAAAAATTGTTTTCTAGATACATCACTAAAATTTATGATTGTAACAATATGTATTCACGAAACTAACGAATAATACTTATAGCTACCGCTGGTGTAAAACTATTAAATATAGTTATATTAATAAAATTATATAGTACTTCGACTGTCTCTTTTAATAACCTTCCTCACTCACGTTTTTGTGTTTAACAAACATTAAATAATGACACTTAGTGTCTAAAGCTAATTTTATTATGTTCTTTAAACTTATACTTGGTATATATATCTAATTACCTGGATCTCTGGTGGTAATTCCAATATGAAATAATAACTCCTAAATATATATGTATACAGATTAAATTAATATATTATTACCCTATTTTGGCAATCTTAGGTCTCATTAGTATTAAAGTTGACCTAATCAGTGTCCAGTTACGTTAAAGTTTAGTTTAGTCTCCCAACGAAAAGAAAATATTCATAGAAAACGATTTATAGTTTAAGTTAGTATCCCCTAATAACTTCATTTCTGTGACATCACGCACCTACCGTCTCTGATTGGTTCTCATTTTCCCGCGCTCTCTCTCTTGCCAAATTATTGTGCAGTGGTGTCCACGCAGAATTGGAACATCTTCTACTTTACTGGTCTGTGGGCTAGCACTGAGGCCAGTGAGGTTTCTCTGCGTGTGTTTGATTATCAATTCCAGATATCACTAGATAAATAACTCAAGAGCCAAATATGATTGGCTGAGAGTCAATATTTGGTGCACACTAGACCGCGAGCGCGTACACGCGAGCAGAATTTGTGCACACTCACTGACTTAACCCGCCCCCCTCCCGTTCTCCCTCTACTCCAGGGGGTGCACGTTCACAGTACAGCCACAGAACTTTACACACAGCTTAATAAGTCTCTGAGGTATCTATTTACGCAATAAAATTTTTTTGACAAAATTATGCCAATATCCTGGGAACGGTGCCTTTAACGAAGAATAGTCATAACTAGGTATTAGAGTTGCCGAAGGTATTTTCCTGATAGTACCAGATTGAACACAAAAGTACCAAAAACCTTAAATTTCAATGAAATCCAACCTTTTTTTTTTACTTTATGTTCGTAAAATTTGAAAATATTCTTGAAAAATTAAGTAATTAGGGAGAGGAAAAAGTACTAATATGGTACTTTTTAGAAATACAAGAGAGCAAAAGTACCAAATCTGGTACAATCGGTAAGCCTGCTAGGTAAACCAAGCCAGTCAAAGACCATATTTGTGTTTGAGAACACTAAGTTGTAGTTACACATTAACACTGATTGGCTAGAAGTTGGGTCAGAGTTCTGACGTCAGTGCAAACATGCTCTGTATTTTATAACATGAAGCTGAGCGTCTATTTTAGGGCCCCCGCACACGAGCGTTCCCTCGCCACAACGTCAAACGAACGCAGCCGTAATGGAAAATTAACCCACATGCATAGAGAGTGAGTGACATGTAGCATGTTTTAGAACTCACCCTTCCTTTCTCTATTCTTTCTTATTTTCTTTCTCTTCTCTATCTTGCTGCCTCGCTTTCTTATTTCTTTCTGCCTCTCTTTCTTGCTTGCTCGCTCTCTTTATTTCTCACTGCATTTCTCTCTCTTTTTAGAATTTACATTCCTCTCTCTCTATTGCAGGCAAGTTGTGCGCGCGTGCATTATCTACTCCTCGCGCGCAAAAGAGTATGTGTGTGATATTTGCACACACACTTACCCCGCGACACCTATACGAGCGAATGACGCTTATGGCGTACTCATATGTCTCCTGCATGCCAAGTACTGAAGGGACTTTAAATTTCAAATCTTGCATGTGGAGTATTTAAATGCCTTCAATCTGCTTACTGGAATGTGTCAACATACCAGGTATCAGCTCACGACATTAATTATAAAATCAATAGTATGAATATTTAAACAGAACGAGTATCTATAATATAAAAATGGTTATTATAAAATTTGAAAAATTAGATAAATTCAAATAAATTGACTCGTTTCACGCAGAGAATAAGAAAACACATGTGAATTAAGCAAACCAATATATTTGAGAAAAATCATTTACAACTTTTCCTAATGAAAAATATCCTTTCCTAACATGTGCAAGAATATAATTGCATAAATGCCAAAACAAGTACATCCAATATCATATGCAAAATATGCGCATTGAAAACTAAATGGAAACTGAAGATAAAGGAACAAGATTTTTTTTTGTTTCATATCATATTTGATATTGTAATTATGAAAATGGCAATATCCACTTAATACTTGATCAAAAATAGCTGGAAATACATAGCTTTTGAAATGAATAACATTACATTCTACAGCTTATTAATGCTGCTATTTGTATCGTAATTTAAATGCTTATAAATGCTAAAAAAAAATATTGCATAAAAACGACTTGAAAAATAAGTTTTCTAAATGACTCAAAACAGACTATATTTTTTGAGTCACCATTTATTCATTTGAGTCAAATCAGCTGAGAAATATTCAAAACTTGCTCGAAAATCGTGTAGATTCGACTCAAGAAAAAAAATATTAATTCAATTTTGAGTTATATCAACTCAATTACAGCATTTTTTTTTTTCGTTTGTTTTGACACACCTGAGTTAAAGTGACGCAAATTTCTTTTGTCGATTTTGAGTCATTTTGAAAATATATAATTCGAGTCCCTTTTACTCAAGTTTTATTTTTCAATTCACTACTAATACAATCAATACATTCAATAAAAAGATATAAGTAAAATATTTAATTGAAAATCAAAGTTGTAATATTACTCTATAATGACTGGGTCGCTTATTCAGATCTAACTATTAATATTTAGAGGATATACCTTGTCATTATTAAAATTTATTTTGTATCAAAATATTTATTTACAAGAAAACACTTCAATGTTTCGACTGTATAGTCATCTTCAGGATCTGAAATATAAAATATTTTACTTTTTCGCTTGTTAATTTCTATACATTAGAAAAAATTACAATCAACTAAATTGATTGTAATTTTTTCTAATGTATAGAAATTAACAAGCGAAAAAGTGAAATATTTTATATTTCAGATCCTGAAGATGACTATACAGTCGAAACATTGAAGTGTTTTCTTGTAAATAAATATTTTGATACAAAATAAATTTTAGTAATGATAAGGTATATTTTCTTAATTTTATTCATTCTGAATTTAAAATGCAGTGCTATGAATATTAATATTTATAAGTACAAATCAACAAGACAAAATATAACTTTAATTGTGATAGTGAAAACTGAAGATAATAGAAAACGTAAATTTTTTATCGCATATTAAATTTGATAATGTAATTATAAAAATGACAATATCCACTTAAAATTAATATAAAAGAAAATATAACAAATCAATAGCTGAAAATATAACTCATCTCTTTTAAAATACAGCTAATTAATGCTATTAATAGTATTGTAAGGTTTTCTTTTGTAATAAGTATTTTTGATCATATTTTTCAGTGTCGTCCACTGGATAGGCAGTCCATTTCTAATTATGTACTCCATACATTCGGTTTTGCCAGGAGTTTTCTTCTTTTCGATATTGTTTTTAAAATGCTGCAGTGCCTTTCCTTTCTCCTTCTTCTTCGAAGAATAACGAGTATTTGCAGAAGTGATCATAGATAATGTTTCATTTAGAGATGCTACACTGCTACTTAATCCATTGCTAACGTTAGAAGAAGCTTCATCATGATATTTATGCTCTAGCATGGGATCGTCATTTAAAATTGAAGGCAGATTGGCGTCTGATTGAAAAGAGCTTGCAGTTTTATCAGATGAACTAGCTAGCTGACTAGAATAGGTCGCAGGCTGATCAGAAGAAGTTGCAACTTGACCTGAAGAGGTCGCAACTTGACCTGAAGAGGTCGCAACTTGACCTGTAGATGCTGCAACTTGATTTGGAGATGTTGCAACTTGACCTGAAGATGTTGCAAATTGAGCTGAAGATGTTGCAACTTGACCTGAAGATGTTGCAACTTGAACTGATGAGGTCGCAACTTGATCTGAAGATGTTGCAACTTGAACTGATGAGGTCGCAACTTGATCTGAAGATGTTGCAACTTGACCTGAAAAGGTCGCAGCCTGATCAGAAGAGGTCGCAACTTGGCCAGATGAGGTCGTAAGCTGTTCAGAAGAGCCTTCAACCTGCTCTATAGATTTCATCATCATATTGGTTCTGTTTATTTCTAAGTTTTTGAGCTGTTGTCCAGCATGAAGATGAACCTCTCCTTCTTCAGCAGCAATCAAAAGTTTGCTGATCTTGGCTAATTCGAGAGCTGCTGAAGGCAGTCTATAGAATTCCCTATGTACTCTTATGTCATGGCCCATATGATTACATAACCACTCTAACTCGTTTTCATCTAAATTAACAATTTGTGCCACTGTTGCAGTGTATTTTCGAAAACTGGTGCTTGTCATTACTTCCGGGTTTCTAAGAGCAGCTCTTCCTGCATTTTTTGAAATCAAATCCCAAGCACGAAGGGGCTTAAGTAGTTCAGATTTTGAGTCTGGGTTACAAAATATGTAATCAGATTTTAATTCCAAATCATACTTTGCACTTATCAAAATTGAAATAGCTGATGACATGCATGGAGGTAAAATCACTGGTACTGCCTTCCTTTTCCCAGGAATTATGACGAGATCAAATTTATTACACATAGCTTGCTCTACTTTAGACAGAGACTTCATGATGTCTTCGTTATTTATTTCACGCCAATTTGGCCTTTTCTCGTAATGCATAACTTTCATTCGTTGTGTCTCCCCACCCCTCCTTTTGTTGAACACAACAATTCTACTTAGTAGAAGTTCCGCCAGTTGTTTATAGTTAGCTTTGGTCTTTACCTCTTCCAGAGATAACACGGCCTCGCTCATTGCTTTTGTCACGAAATCTTTGAATTTCAACATGTCACTTGCAATAGGTAATTTATTATCTTTAAAGTGCTTATAATCGTTCATTTTTCTAAAAGCACTGCTATTTATACGTTCATTCCAATGGATTGAAAATAGCCTGGCCATGTTATTCACAGAAGATATTCCTTCGTCATTATTATTTATGATATGTGTTGACTCTAATATTGTTAAACATTTGTTGAGAATTTGTCCGAGCTTTATTCCCAAAGCAACGGGCTTCTTGTTCTCATTTGAAATATCTTCTGTCATTGATTTTACAGCTAGTACTATAGATTCAAAATATTCAGGTACTAGGTAACTGGATAGAGATAATGGTCTTTCTCTATCTAAATTAAGAACTTGTAGCAATCTTGCAACAGCTCTCATCTTGTCTGAAATCAGATGTTTCCTTTCCAGACCATATCTATCAAATAGCATGATACCATACTTTTTGATTAGTTTGTCTTTTTCTATTATCTGAAATATATCATCTTTTTTCATGTCGCTGAACAATGGCAAGAGTTTTTTAAATTCATCGGGGCAAAGAGATTCTTTCAGCATAATGTAGCCATTCAATTTCAAATCATGGATAACATCTTTTGATTCTGTTATGTTACTACAAAACTTACAATGTCTTGAAAGGTCATCTTTTAATATGAATGCCAGACAATATTTACAAGGTAAAAAGTCAGAAGGTTTTGGCTTGCTAGTGGGTCTTCTTGCCACAATGAGCTCACCTTTTTTTTCTTTCAAAACCCTAATATTGTGCTCAAAATTACCTTTTCTAAGAAGAGTTTCTAATTTTTTTCTTCTTATTTGGGACCCTACAGTATAGGAGGCAATTTCTCTCACTTCTTCTTCATCTCTATGAGCTCTAGTATAATGCTTTGACATATTTGTGAATTTTTTTTGGCAGAAATAACAAAAGCTATATCTTGCTGTTTTTGGGTCAAAATATACGAGTTGAACATTAGTCAAATGTTGGGGTATCGCATTGAAATCAGAAATGTCTTCTTCATTTGAGATCCCGTATGCTTGTATCATCTCTGGCATGGTTTTATTTTTCGACTGAGTCAAATTATTATCATCAATTGTGTTCAAAATGTAGTCTAAGTCGATGTCAAAACTGTTTTTGTTTTTACCTTGAAGACGAGCTTCTTCAGAGTCCTAAGAAGAAATCTGAGCAGGCACATTTGAGATGACTTCTGTGGGGCTCTGAGTAGCTTCAACATTCCCTATTTCCATGAAAAAGCCGCCATTATTGTTGCTGCAAGTATGGAAATAAATTACTATTAAATGAATTGAAATAAATGGCATCATATAAAAAAGAAAGTGAAGAGTAATTTTATCTTGAGAACAAAATGTTTTTCGATATAAGAGTAATGATATATTTCTATTCTAACTTACGCCATTGCATTGGGATGTGAATTAGTTTCCATTAGAGAACCTTCTTCTGATGGATGTCTTGACCTGGCGACAAAAATCTCAATAAGAAAAAGGAAATATTGTATATTCATCAGAGTAATATATTTTTCTATATAGTCAGCTATAGAAGCAAATTAGTTCGAACAAAATTAGTACTACGACAAATTGTTACGATTGTTACCCAATGACAAAGTAATACTGTCATGTTGTTACAGCAAAATTTTGATAGAAAGATGACTAAATATTATAAAAAGTATTTTAATTAATATATAGTATTAGTCACTCTGATTATTATTCAGTTCAAAAATTGTCAGTGGATTAGATGTCTCTTAAATTATATTCCAAACTTTCTGAGCCTGTCTATTAAGGAAGTTATTGTAATTCATTTAATTACTATTTTTTTTTAAATATCAATGTTCATGATCAAATTGTCATGGCGCCGAAAAAGTATACAAAATATATTTATTGAGTGCAATAGATACGGAAATTTAAAATTATATAAATACTCCAAGTCCTCCTTGATTCCGTTCATTTCTTTAGTTCGATTCAAAGACAGTAAGACAAATATAGTTAAAACCACAGTTCAAACCACACAAATTGTAAAAAGTTCGCTACAATCGTCAAAAATATTGCTACACTATAGTACAGTAAAATTCCTGAGTTATGAAGTTTTTTTTTATGAAGCACTCGAGTAATGAAGGACCTGAGTTATGAAATGCACCTCAGTTATGAAGTAGTTTTCTTTGTTTAAATCATAGAGAACTATAGTTCTTGAGGTATAACTATACCTTTTCCAAGTCAAGTTGGCGGAAGTGAATAATGAATTGGCAGAATTGAAAAATAAATTGGCACAAGTGAAAGTCATATTGCAGAAGTAAAAATGAAAAATGCAATTCTGACAAGCAATTACAAAATTAAGTGTTTTTTTAATGAAAATTACAACTTCAATACAATAGTGGGTTATTGCAATCTTCTCCACTAGAATAAGATAGAGTATTATAAGATAATACTCTATTATAGAATAATACTCTATTATAGGATAATACCCAATTATAGGGTAATACCCATTATAGGATGATACTCAAATATAGGATGCCACCTATAATTGTGTATTATCCTATAACGGAGTATTATATATGAAAATGTAAATCAGGAAGGCAAAGATTTACTATACAGTTTAGGTTATCAATAAATCGGATATATTGACTATAAACTGAGTTTTCTTTATTGTTTGAAGTTTAAATGATGTGTATTTTTTGTTAATGATTTAAATTTAGGCATAAATGACTACTACCATGATATATATCAATTTTTGTACAATAATGAGTTGCTATATTTATTTCCCACAACATTAACCTAATATTTGTTTAATGACCTCAATTTTGTATAAAATATTAGTGCACATCCATATAAGAATTATACCATAGTTATCCCTCAATGACGAAAATTCTCTATGATTTTAATCACAGAAAACTCTCACTGCACACGAGTTATGAAGTGGCTCTGAGTTATGAAGGAACCATTACTTCATAACTCAGGAGTCTCACTGTACTTGAAAAATTGGCTTGGAGCTTAATATTTCAATAATTAATTATCAGGCTGAGTATCAGCATAAAATAATATAGATTAATAATGATGTAATTATATCATGATTGGAAAGATTCAAACTCAACGGGAAATCCATATTATCAGAGTTTATTTAAACTCAGCGTTGTTTGTATTTTTGGTTAAACGCTGAGTTTAAATTACCTCTGATAATTATATCATGATTAAATATTTTTGATAGACAAAATTTAACAAAATAGAAATGTTGGTTACTTAAATTCATATATACAAATACTTACATAAATTGTGTACATGCATCAATGTAGTCATTGCACGAATGATTTAATGGATCCATTTTCTGCAAATGAAATATGGATAAATTAGTAAAAAGTCATACCTAACATGTTTCCTGAACTAGCTGAAACATAATGAAAAAAGTTCCTACGAAATAATTCAATGATATATTTTTAGAATCCTTAAAAAGAGTCTAGAATTTGCCTATACCAATTACTTTTTCTAGTTAGGTAACATACAAGGTTTCAATCGTATAATACAAGTTAGGTAGTACCTATCTCTATTCATTTATAATTTAAATACCTTCCCTAGTTACCCATTGCTTCCAACTTACTTTTAAAATATTACGATAAAAATGTATGTAGTATCCTAGATTACATTTACTTATTATCTTCGCAGAATGCGGGAAGGTCATATTTTACCCAGCATTTATTTATTTATTAATCATCTTGTTATTCGCATAACTGAAAAAGTGTTCCAAATTGCCTGAAAAGGTCAAGGTCATTCATAACTCAAAAAGTATTGTACCATATAGCATGAAACTTAGTTGAACGATTGGTCAATATGCAGGAACCATTTTATTAGATTTTGGGAGCGATCAGGTCAAAGGTCAAGGTCTTTTATAACTTAATATCTCAAAAAGTATTGAACTACAATGAACCATAATGCATGAAACTTGGTTGGACGATTGTTTATTATCCAGTTAGCAGTTTATTGGATTTTTGGGAGAGAACGGGTAAAAGTGGCGGCGAAGGTATGCGCTCTATTGAGTGCACGTAATCTAGTTCGTTATTTTTTAAATTAATTTATATTTATAAACCTGTCTCCTTTTTTATATGAGTGTATTTAATTTATTGTTCAGAAATTCAATTTCAAGATTAATCTATACAGGGTGACCCTCAAGTTTGACACGTACAATCTTAAGCAATGACGGTGGTAGAATGGATACATGAAAAAAAATCTAATTTTTTAATTTTTTAAATAATTATAAATACGATATTTATATTAATTCTCTAAGTTGGGTACACTTCTATGTGGGTCAATTTTATGTGGGTACACTTTTATGTGTATATCCTAACATAAAAACTAAGATTTTCTAAAAGAGGTTTAGGGAACAAAAATTATAATTTATTCAGGAGACCTACTCTAATGAAAAATATTTGTAGACAAAAACAATGAATAAAATGATACTACAAAAAATTGTTACCATGAATAGTATTTGAGATATACGCCTACAAATTTGAGTTTTGCTATTTTGATTTAATTACAACATTCAAGAAACTAGGCTTTGAATTGGTTCATTTTTATGATTAAGGTGGGTACTCACGTGTCTGGGGGGTGCTCAGTTCAGCTAGGAGTTCAAATTGTTGTGCTTGTAGTCAATATACTTCAGTCAGTTTCACCATCATCAGTCGATATGAATTCATAGGTAATGACAGTGCATTCACAAATGCAAGGACAAGCACAATCGCAAAGGTAATTGTTACACTCACAAACTTTGTTTATCTCATTCACTAATTCCTTCAGGACTCTACATATAGTTTCACTTGCTTTAATAGTAATTATTCTTTCATCATGTATTAATTGGTCACTTACAATATTTATTATTTGACTCATAGCAGTGATAGCACATATGGTACCTATTATATTTAGGTATATTATTTGTAGGTAGTATCTCTGGTTTTTCAATTACCACTTCAAACACTTACTAACACTGTTATATACTATATTATACAAAAAGGAGAGATTCTAATAAAACAAGACATAAAGGTATAATCAAAACTGTAAGTAATACTTCATTAAACTTCTCTGCATTAGAATGCACTACGGTTGGACATTTAGTGAACAAACATTTGTCGCATGAAGATCTAGCGAGATTCAGGTCATAAGACAGACTTTTTCTATAGAGAGACTTGATAGAAACAACACATTTAATTTTTATACGGAAATTATTTACAAATTTTCTTTTGATTGGAAACTGAAGCATTCGATGAACATCTGTCAAGTTGAACTTGCCATAGTGAGTATTAACAATCTCTGGTTTACTAACAATTGCTTTTCCAACCCACCGGCTAGGAACCTTTAAACCATTTATGACAAAGTTCAGGTCTACTATTTCACTTGCACCAAATGATGAACACCAAAATGTGGCAACATCTTTCAAACATCGATTTTCTTTAGCAAATAACTCAACACTTTTTGGAGGGGACACTATTTCAAATGCTTTACTAATGGAAGTAATGTTATCAATTGTCTTTTTCTTTGTTAATTCACAGGTGATGAATGTATAAGCAAGTTTTTTAAAGTCTGATAGCAATACAGCACCTTTACTAGATCTGTAAGTTATAATACGGAAATAAGGATTTTCGTAAGATCTAACTGTTACATTATCCCAAGGGGTATATCTGTAGAATTCATAGGTATCAAAGTACCATTTCAATGAGTAAACTTCAATATGTGGACTAAAATCACAACGTAAGTAAGCACTGTCACCTATAAGCACTTTTCTTGGAACAACAACACTTCTGATATCAACGTTATTGCCAACACAAATGTGCAAGAATAAAATATATAGGCTTAACATCATTTGATCAGGGTTTCAGGACAGTTAAGAGTAGCTGTCAACACGACACAAGATACCGAAAGACTGAGCGACTTGATTATAAATTTCAGTTGCGTTAGATTTTGAGTGTTGATTTACCGAGTACCTAATTAAACTGAGTGTAGGCTTATCAAGTACTTTGACTAAAATGTGTTTTGCATACCGCGTACTGAATTTTGAATGTGTTGCATAACGCGTACAGGCTATAACGTGTGTTTGACTACCGCGTACAGGTGAATGTGAGTGTTTGCATATCAAGTAATCAAAATAAAATTTAAAGGGTCTGTCCAATATTATTCTAATTTTCCTCAACACGTTTGATGTGTGACAGCATGTAGAGTACAAAGAAAATGAAGGTACAGCATATCAAGTATTTCAAAATGACGTCATTTAAATTGTCTATTTAATCATTCGGAGTGTTTATTTGTGTTTTCAGAGTATGTGTTATACTCGACAAACACTGCATATCAAGTACCTCCGCCATTTTGTTACACACAACGTATTGGTGCATATGGAGTACTCAGAGCTGGTACGCGATAGTGGTACCTGATAGGGCAGAGGTACCTAATAGGCCTTTAAAATCACTATTACCGTACATCATATGCAGCATTCGCTTGCACACACAACGTTTTACCGTTTTCGGATAATTTCAGATAGTGTGTGTTGTACACTATTATAATTATTTAAATTTGTCTTGTTTCTACTTGTGACAACGTTTAATTGATTTTTATTATGACATTTGTTGTTTTTTGTGACGAGGCTAAGTTATTCCTCCGGAGAAACTTGTGTTTTTTTTGTGCTTGTTTTTTTATTTTGAGTTTTTTTGGAATTGTCAAATTTTTTTGAGATTTTTCGAGTTTACTGAGTTTTCTATTTTTTTCCTTTTTCAAGTTTTTTCAGTTTTTTGAAAATTTTAAGTTTCTTTTGAGTTTTTTGGAATTTTCAGGTTTAGAAATTTTTATTATTATTTTTTTAAGTTTTTTGAAATTGAGTTTTTGGATTTTATTTTTATTTTTTAGAAATTTTGAGTTTTTTGAGTTCTTTATAAATTCTTATTTTTTTTTATTTTTAAGTTTAGAAATTTTGTATTTTTCTTTTAGAAATTTTGAATTTTTTTAGATTTTTTATGTTTTCGGACAAATTTGAGTTTTTGAAATTATTATAATAAAGATAATATAAAATATTTCTATTCATCTCTCAAACCCACTAAATCCCCTATAGTGAACTAGTTCATTATAGAGGAGTTTTAATATAATCCTTAAACTGAAATACTTCTCATATATCAAACATCTATAAATTATATATATTTTTATAATCAAATATAGATCTCATAAATTAAACAACTCATATTAAACATCAATAATAATATGTAACAACCCATATCAAAACTTATTATAATTTAATAACATTAAAACATAACTTTCCGCATTCTGCGCAGGTCACTACAATATATTTACCTTCAATCTATTATATTCATATCATTCATTGTTTCTTTTATATATGATCGTTAAAGTGACACTGTCCAATAACACGCACGTACCCTTTTAATACATTTATCAGATTTTTCTTATCTGTTCGATGATATGGAACCGTTTGCTAACTTGCAATATACCCTCTGTCCTTAAAGAATGAAAAACAGTCCTACAATATCTATTTACAGTCTATACAAATAATATTCCACTAGGGATGACAGTGGGGAATACAATGAAGTAATTTTTTTTAAAGAAAGTAAGAAAAATATTGGTGTGTTTGTATGACGATCAGTACCACACTTTGCTACTGAAAATCTCTCATTTTAATCTTTTAAAAATGAACAAAATTAGTTCGCTACTTTTTAATTTATTGAAAAGAAATAAATAACTTTTTTGTAAAAGCTTCATTTCTATTTTATGAATGGATTTAAAATAAGAAAAGCCTCATAAAAATTTAGTGTTGCCATAGCAACATGTAAACTCTAAACAGAAATAGAAAGCTTTATTGAAAATAAAGAAATTTAAAGAATAAATAGTGCTAATATATTACATTAATTAATAATTATTACTAAACGCATAATTACCTTTTTTTATTTACTAACCATTTTTCCCATTTCCCCTTCTTTTTATACAGTTACCCTCTTTGCTTTTATCTTTTATACATTCGTAATCTTTAATTACTTTTATTCGTAATCACTCTATTTACTTATTTAAATATTTTCACTTTCTGCAGTCGATAATTCAATGCATTTAATAAATTCGTTTCTGAAATATAATTAATTAATTATAACATAATAATTTTACCCAATAAAATTCACAAAGTTTAAGTTATTAATGAATGAATCATATATTATACAGTGCCATCAGGCCATAAATAGGGTCAAAGTTCCATGAGTGCCCCCAGGGATAAAGCCCCAACTGCATTTTAGATTATTGAGACGAATAAATGGTTAAATTGTGCAATAAACCACAATTTTCTAAAATACCGGAAATGCAATTTCAGCTTTCTCTCGAAAATTAAGATTTTCAGTTTTAGAAAATTTCGAACCATTGAACAAAAGCTTACGGCAACACTTGGCATCAGAGACGAAACCATTTCGAATTCAGTGTTTGAAGTGACAACTGCGTATCCACAGCGAGTATACCCCTACAGCGTGTATCCATTCTTAGTGCGCATCCACATTCTTAGTGCGTATCCACATTGTTAGTGCGTATCCATATTCTTAGTGCGTATCCACATTCTTAGTGCGTATCCACATTCTTAGTGCGTATCCATATTCTTAGTGCGTATCCACATTCTTAGTGCGTATCCACATTCTTAGTGCGTATCCACATTCTTAGTGCGTATCCACATTCTTAGTGCGTATCCACATTCTTAGTGCGTATCCATATTCTTAGTGCGTATCCACATTCTTAGTGCGTATCCACATTCTTAGTGCGTATCCACATTCCTAGTGCGTATCCACATTCTTAGTGCGTATCCACATTCTTAGTGCGTATCCATATTCTTAGTGCGTATCCACATTCTTAGTGCGTATCCACATTCTTAGTGCGTATCCACATTCTTAGTGCGTATCCATATTCTTAGTGCGTATCCACATTCTTAGTGCGTATCCACATTCTTAGTGCGTATCCACATTCCTAGTGCGTATCCACATTCTTAGTGCGTATCCACATTCTTAGTGCGTATCCATATTCTTAGTGCGTATCCACATTCTTAGTGCGTATCCACATTCTTAGTGCGTATCCACATTCTTAGTGCGTATCCACATTCTTAGTGCGTATCCACATTCTTAGTGCGTATCCATATTCTTAGTGCGTATCCACATTCTTAGTGCGTATCCACATTCTTAGTGCGTATCCACATTCTTAGTGCGTATCCATATTCTTAGTGCGTATCCACATTCTTAGTGCGTATCCACATTCTTAGTGCGTATCCACATTCTTAGTGCGTATCCACATTCTTAGTGCGTATCCACATTCTTAGTGCGTATTTATATTCTTCGTGCGTATCCACATTCTTATTACAAACATGTAATAATTTTATCCCACTTTAACTTGAGATCACTTTAGACAAAATGTAATGTTTTAATTTAATTAGTTAAAGTTTCAATTAATTATTTTTTATATATTTTTGGAATTAGAGACTGCAGCTTGTTAGTGTACCGCAAATTAATTGCTACACTCTGAAAAAAATCCGACTTTTAGGAGCGAAATGGGTTAAAAATTTAACCTCTTATATAGCTTAAAATCTATTACATGTTAAACATTAAATTAGCATTGTAGTACACATCATGCACTATAAAATAGGGATAGGACTATCTATATTCGCCACACTTTCTAGTAATCTTAATTTTAAATTAATTTTAATTGTGAGAATATAATAAAATATTATCGTTTGGACTTCAGATTTCGTCCGATTTTGTATCTGAAATTGGTAGTCTGGTATATTTACTGAACTTTCTAGAGAATAGAATTTTGTACTTTTAATTTTCAAATGTTCAAACAGCTAGCTAATAGAATTTTGTATGAACATCACTAAAGGGCAGTACACACGTAGGGTTTTTAAGTCTTTCCACCAGACTTTTTGCTAAGCTCCTCCCACTTTTTCCACGAGACCTAAATTTTGTACCAAAAGGTCCGAGACTTTTCCAACAACCTACATGTTCTATTATATTCCCCCTATCAAGTGGTGCAATTTTGGAAATCTTCGTAATGCTACTGTCAATTCATAAAATGTTGTATACCTAATAACTAGCCAATCTTTGTTCCATTTAATTCTTTACCTTTAAGGTAAAGAATTCTTATCTTTTCTTTATACCTATAGAAGACTGCCAGTAAAATTGATAATAGTAATGTTTCTTTAAACTTTTTTTAGTATAATTCATATTTGGTACTATCTTCATTCTATTTATTTCAACATATTACCTATAAGCCAATACCTTTATTTTCTTTATTAAAACGCAATATATATGGTACCTATAAACTACGTAGGTATTAATACCTTTACTTAAACTTTATATAATAGCTGAATTACAGTGGATTAGGTTAGTCATTAAATCAAATAAAGTGAAAATGTTGTAATAAATTTCTTAATTTCCAAACCAAGTTACTAACTAATCTTAGAAATCTAGGTAGGTAGTTTTCTAGTAATTAATTAATCTAGGTAAAAATAACTAACCTATATAATTAGTAAATATCTAACCCAGGTAACTAGTAACTTTAACTATCCTAGGAAGTTAATAATTACTAACTGCCTAGATTAGTTACCTAGTTTAAAAATAGGAAAGGGCTATGTCGCCGATATGAGTAGTTAATTGCACGACATGTAAATCCACGAGATTCAAACGTCAATCCACGTGTGGACGCTATTGACTTTTGAATCAAAAGTCTGGTGGAAATATTAAAAAAACCCAACGTGTGTACGGACGGCCCTTAACAGTGTTATGTGGTGACCGGACAATTCGACGTCAGGACAACTCGCCGCTAGGACAATTTGCAGCTAGGACAACTCGTTCTGTGATTTACGTTTTACAGCGGTATGCACCATTTATATTGTAACAACCAAGCTTCAGCTTTAAAGTAGATAGTAGAACTTCACGTAGATAATAGTAGATATTACTTTTACTACCAGTAATAATTCTACGCGCTGTTGATGGGCACATTGCCCTACACAACATCCAAGAGGATGGTCAGAAAGTGCGAATCTTAAATTCGCTAATTGACCCGAATGTTGGCGACGCGAGAAGGTATATCGCTTCTTATGCGGGAAAACCGATCTCTTATAGACAATTATGTAGTGATTTGTTGAAAATATACCCGTGTTTTGCAACCTCAGATCTAAAGGTTGCCGCAGCTGCGTTGCTAAAAAACGGGCTTGAAAATCCCGTTACAGATATCGCGCAGTTACAAGCCCAGAGGCGCTCGGTAGTAGACGCATATCTTTGTAATAATAAAATGCGCGCCCTCCGTATAGGAGCCCATAGTGTAGTAGCAGAGCCGCGAATATTAGCTAGGGAGAGAAGAGCCAGACCCGGGGGGCCACCGCCTCAGGATGATGAAGGAGGAAGCGATGAGGAGGATCCAGATGTGGACATCAGACTGACCAGGGCGACAACACCGGAGGCGTCAACGTCAGCAAGATCACCACCACAACCTCCAGAACCGCAAGATGAGTCGGAACCCGAAGGACCAGAGGAACCACCAGCTGGAGAAGAGGAACCAACCGCGATAGAAGGGAGAGCACCTCAAATTGGGCTGGGAGAGATCCTTCAGAACCTTCTCATGCACCTAGTCATGTCTGTGCACCTTCCAGAACCTGTATACAAAAAAGTAGCGAAGATTACTCCAGATACCACTTCCACCACTCTAATGGCGGAAGCGATAAATTGGTCAAAGAAGGAAGACGCTACGCAGGAGGCGAATCGAAGGAAAAGGACGCCTGTAGCTACCTCAGAAGTGCTGTACGCAATGCAAGCGGAACCCAAGAGATCCAACCGCAGAGAACAGAATTGTTTCTACTGTGGGAGATCAGGTCATTGGGCCCGCGACTGCAAAGCCAAAAACAACAAAGTAAACAATTGTAGTTACTGTAACCTGAAAGGTCATCAAATAAAAGACTGCAGGAAAAGGCGGAAGGATGGAGGAGTACCTTACTGCTACAACTGTGGGAGGAAAAATCATGAGGAAGAAAAATGTCGCGCTAACTGCGGACAATGCGGTCGCAGAGGCCACACAAAGAAACAATGTCGGACAAGGTCCGGGAACAAGCCCCAACAATATCGGTATAATGATAGGAAAAGGGAGCAAATAAACCAAGTACAAGAAGAAGAAGACTCACCTGACCATATAGAGTCAGACGAGAGCGAATGACTAAGAGGAGCACAAGACGCCGGAAGGAGGCATAGTCCCACAGTAAGAATTATCTTTAACGGACAAAAACGAAAAGGAATTATAGATACCGGCGCAACAATAAGCCTTCTCAGCGAGAAATTGATAGATAAAATGGGTAAAGGAATTAAATTGAAACCACAAAATAGAAGAGTGTTAGACGCTCAAAGTAAAGAAATCCCAATAAAAGGAAAGTTGGAGTTAGTAATAAAAACTCCAGGGGGACAATTTCTAGGGGAATTCCTTGTCTTCAAGAATAACAGAGACCTCAAATTTCAGATCCTACTTGGAATGAACGTGTTACAGCATACTATATTAAATTTCCCAGAACAGAAGATAAACTTTACGAATAAAGGGGAAAGTCAAGGAAAAGAACCTCAGCTAACCCAAATGAGCATGCAGATTTTATCTACTGAATTTGAATATGGAGAAACTCATGCCAAAATAAATGTAATCGAGGAAAACAGAGAAGATAGAAGGATAGTAGAAACACCCAGGAACATACATCTCAAGGAAACTCTTAAAATTCCGGCTAATTCGGTGAATACCCTCACCTGCCATATTTCAGCAAAAGGACTACGGGATCAACAGGAGATTCTGGTCCACCGTCGTCAAACCTGGACCGGACTGGTAATTGCCAACACGGTGACGCAGGTGGAAGGAAATAAAATTGTGATAAGTGTAGCTAACTTAATAGATCACGATGTCGTCTGGAAACAAGGATCGCTGCTATCCACAGCAGAAGTGGTAAGTTCAGAAAACATAAATCAACTAACGTCAAAGGACGTAGGTCAACCGGAGAGAGAAGGACAACAGGAGCTGCCACCTTTAAGGATGGAAGACATAAGATGTCCAAATAAGGAGATGAAGTCGAGGGTGCTGAAGCTACTCAACACCTACCGACAGGTATGTTGGCAGGAAGGAGAGCCTCTAGGCCATTACCTAGGAGAGCAACTTCCACTTACGGATGACGAGATAGTCAACAAAAGACCTTATCAGATACCAGTGGCAGAACAGGAACCACTCAACAAGGAAATCAAGAAATTATTAAAGGAGAAGATAATTCACAAGTCGAAGAGCAACTACAACGCACCCATATTGATCGTAAAAAAGCCAGATGGAAGCATAAGGCCCTGTCTTGACTACAGGGAATTGAACAAAAAACTTGTACCCTTAAAATTCCCAATTCCCAAAATATCAGAAATTATATCGTCCATAAAACATACGACGTTCATGTCTTCTCTTGATTTGGCTAGTGCCTACAACCAGATTTCAATCTGTCCGAGAGATCAATACAAGACCGCCTTTACTGTTGGTAACTCTAAGTATGAGTATGCCCGTATGCCGTTTGGCTTGTCCACGGCACCCGGGTTCTTCAGTAGAGTGATCAATGAGGCGCTGTATGATGTGATCGGAGTAGAATGTCTGTCGTATATGGACGACATCCTGGTATTCTCGGAGGATGAAGAGTCGCATTTATCAAAATTAGAAGAGGTACTACAAAGGTTGGCAGAAGTTAACCTAAAGATTAAAGTAAAGAAATGTGATTTCTTCACGACAGAAGTCAAATTCCTAGGATACACTATAAATCGAGACGGTCTTAAGATGAATGAAGAAAGGATCAGAAGCGTGATAAATCTACCCTACCCAACCTCAAGGAAAACCGTCCAGTCATTCCTTGGAGCAACCAACTACTACAGGCGTTTCGTGCGACAGTTCGCACAAATAGCAGACCCTTTGTATCAGCTCCTTAAGAAGGGAGTAAAGTTTAAATGGGGAGAGGAAGAAAAGAAGGCAGTAGATACGCTGAAGGAGAAACTATGTTCTCCACCTGTATTAGCTTTTCTTGACTTCGGAAAAGACTGGTTCCTCTTCACCGATGCTTCGGACAGGGATCTAGGTGCGGTTTTGAGGCAAACCAAACATGGGATACTGCACCCTATTTCCTTTGTATCGAAGAGTCTCAACAGCGCTCAAAGGCAGTACTCCACCACCAAAAGAGAGGCCTTAGCACTGATTTTTGCATTGGAGCAGTTCAGGACACTGATACTCCACTACAACGTCACTGTTTACAGTGACCATAAGCCGTTGATAAACATCATCCACAAAACAACGAAGGATCACGCAATTAACCGTTGGATGCTCTTAGCTCAAGAGTATAAGATACAGTTAAAATACCTACCGGGTAAGGAAAACCTGTTTGCAGATGTATTATCAAGACTAGTAGAGATAGAGAAGCAATGTGAGGATGTACCGTTATCGCTGGATGAAAAACTGATTGAGAAGGTGAATGCATTGGAAGAAACCCAGAACGGGAAAACAGAAACCCAGAACGGGGAACCAGAAACCCAGAACGGGGAAACCGAAACCAGTGACCAAGAGGAAGGAGGGTTACAATCATACCTACCACCTAAGGTAAGCTGGACGGAATTAGAACTACGAAAGGGACAGAAAAAGGATCTACAATGTCAAAGGATAAGAAAAGACATGAAAGAAACCAAAATAGACCCAACGGGTAAGTTAGAGCGGTATAAAATACTAAGAGATATAATTTACGTTGTCCGTAAAATTACGCGAGCACACCATTTAACAGATACTTATCTAGTACCGTATATACCCGACAATCTAATGCACAAAGCTTTCAGTATAGTACATAACGATACAACCGCGGGGCATAAGGGACAAAGAAGGACCATGAAGACGTTCCGGAAAAGTTTCTACAACAAACAGGAAACTAATCTAATAGAGGGGTTTATCGCGCAATGCGAGCCGTGCTTGAGAGCGAAAACCACCCCGAAACCCATACCGCAAGGTGAATATCCCATTCCAGGAAAACAGTTCTCAGCGGTCACAACAGATATCCTCGGACCGTTACCAATCACGGAGAAGGGTAATAGGTATATAATATCATTTAGAGATTACTGCACAAGGTATACGGTCTTATGGCCAATCCCAAATAAAGAAGTAGACAGTATTCTAGAAGCCCTGAGGATGGTGATAGCGCAATATGGATCATTCGAGGTATTGCTAAGCGACAATGCACCTGAATATGTAGGAGAAAAAATGGCAAAATTCTGCCAGTATTATAACATCAAGAAGAAGGAAATAGTTCCGTATCATCCTCAGTCTCAAGGTTTAGCAGAACGAATAAATAGGGAGACGGCAAAATTGCTTGCACGCTAGCAGTAAACGACTGGGACGAACTAATGCCAGTCATTCAATTAGCAATCAATAACAGTTATAACGCTTCGTTAGGAGAAACACCTTTCTTTGCGTTATTTGGGTTCGACAGCCCGACAGAGTCGTTGGTACCGCCGTGTCTAGATTATGGTGAAGATGATCTAGCTATTAGACTAAGGCGAGTTACGCAGATTCGGGAACATTGTAAAAAGCATCTGGAGAAAATTCAGGCAACTGTGACGCAAAATACTAATCAAAATCGAACAAACAAAGATATAACGGTAAGCAGTCGTGTATATGCTAATCTGAAAAAACAAGTTAGTCATCGAAAACTAGATATGCCAATAACAGGACCGTTCGTTGTCGCGGACAAACAAGGAAACCGGATAAAAATACGAAAAGTAGGATCAACGGAGACATACGTAATCCATCCGGACAAATTAATTGCCAGACATGCGATACAAATAAAACCCGATGAAGTAGAGATAGAAGCTGAAAAAGGAGTAAAAACGATAACCAAGCCTAAAATGAAGCGAACGTATAACTTAAGGCCCCGGTAATGTAACGGGAGTAAATTTAATGTATAAGAAATAATGTATTGAAAATGGAATGTAAGTTACTATAAAAATATATATATATATATGTACTAGATTTAACACATGTGGACCTTTCAGTGTGGGCGCCCCAGGCCATCGCCGCGCTCAGCTGTGTCTGTTGTGCAACCCTGGCGGCAGACGTAGTACCTATGTCAGCTTGGCAGTGGGATGGATCGGCCAGGACGGAAGGTGTGATACTTTTAGCTCCAATTCAATTAAAGTTCGTCACAGATTTATGCAAACAGATAATTCTGAACCTCCATTTAACACACAAAACCATAGACATTGAATTGCAGTCTTCTAGCCTTCTGCTGAGTTCCATTTAACACACAAAATCATTGACTTGAATTGCAGTCTTCTAGCCTTCTGCTGAGTTCTTCCCAACCAGTTATGTCATTGCGATTGGTTACGCGTGTTGTAGTTCGGAGATCGAAAGGTTTACTCAGGAACGTGTGTATGTGTGTATGGAATGAACAAATTAATTAATACATTATACAACTTAATCAATTAGTTTAGCTATTTGTGATTGACCTTTAAACTTAGCCTTGAACGAAGAAGGTGTGTGTTAATCACCAACCATTGTCTTCAACGTGGTTCCATGAATAAAGTTATGCAATACACAAATAACTAAACATGTATTTCATATTTAACCATTTCACATATTATATTCATTATTACAATAGCTATATGTATATTCAAGAGTTTTGCACATTATATATTTAGCATCAATATTCTCAACCTTATTTAATACTACTTGGTTAGTTCAAACAATCATGATTATATATAAAGCGTAAAGGATATAGCATAATATAGTATCCTTAATATTATTATGTCAACCTTAAGTCTTGGTCAGAACCTGTTTAGTAGTTATTATAAGTTTTCAATGGAATTTCAGTTACACTGTTTTGGGAGTCAGAGAGTGAAGGATATATCTTAGTTTTGGTGTTGGTCCCTATTGTCCTTGACGATTGTTTTGACCTATTAGAGTCTCGTGGCCTATTTCTAGTACGGTTCCTTATTGTCCTTACCGATTTCTTCACTTTCTTACTTCCTGCTGTTAGTCTCTTACCTACTGAAGATCTGACTGAGCTGGCACTGTTTAAACTTTTCAATGATATATTGTCTACGTCATTCCTAATCTTTCCCAATTTGTGTCTCACTCTACGGAAACTGTTTCTCAATGGCAAGGTTAGTGAGTCTCTAGACGAAAATGTCTTCCCTGTTTCTAAGTCCCTGTCCTGAACTCCTTTCCTTTCTCTATATTTCAGGAAATAAAGAATCAATACCAATAACAAATTTATGATTACCAATACTAATAAACTTCCTTGTGTTACTATCGAATAAGTTTGTACCTCTTCGATGGTGAGATCCATGTCATCAAAAGGTATTACGAATGGATTATTGGATGGTAATTCATCTATCAAATATTTTATAGTTTCATGGACTGTGAAACTTTCATTTATATTTATAATTGGTAAGTCTGTGATATCAAACGGGTTTTTCCTCTTCTCTGTCACTAAACGTTCAATATCTATTTCATGTCTCAGTTTTGCATGCCATGTTACCTGCTCAGTTTTTATGTCACAGTTAAGTGGCACGTAATGTAACCCTAATAAGTTATCTCTCACTATACCTGTTGGACATTCTAACTCAATAGGCATTCTAGTCACAGTGTATATTAGTCGGTTAGTTGTTGTGCTTTCCAAGTAAAATCCATCTTTTGTTCCTAATTTCTTAAAGTTACAAAGCTGAACTATTGTTTCGACGTCACCTAAAAATGCAGCTAATTCACATGAACTGTGATTCAATATCCACGCTGGTTCTGTCGTTCGTAATATATGCGTTTGATTATCTAATGAATATAAGTTTGTCTTGTCTGTACTTATATACTGTTTACTATCAAACAAAAACGTGTTCTGAACGATTGGTATGACTAACCTGTTTTCCAACTTCATTGGGTGAGGAGTTAACGTTACTACCTTATATTTCTGGTTATATACTAATGGGATTTGTGCCATGAATTCTAGTCTACGAATATCTATGGTCTGCCCAGATCCCGGAGCTTCACCACTACATGGAAGTCCTGAGAATCTAGGTAGTCCATCTAAGATAGTAACTTGACGCAGCTGTTGCATATTGCCGTATTTTATTTCTAAAACACTCGATACAGTACACTTTTATTAAATTAGATTTCAATTATATCACGAGTTCTTAGTGTGCGCTCTTTATTTCGATTTTGAATCTTTGATTACTGACGCATTAATTGCCTGACACCGACACTTGCATTTACTACTATTTGACACAATATTCTACCATGTACAATAATATAACAATATACTCTTATAATGTAACTACAATAAACACAATTATTCCTGTGCTCTGCTCCCTTGGTAAATATTTGTCTAAGGTGACGGGTACTCACTTGTTGCCTTGTTCAGTTTGATACCTTACTTCAACAAGTCTATTCGACGACTGACTCCGCTGCTTCTCTCCCAAATATCCTGATGGTGACCTCTAACGGTACTCTGGTTGTTATTGCAGGTTGCAGCCACTGTTCCCCGTAGTTCAGCTCGCCTTGTTATTGTGTTGTCTCCTGTGAGGTTATTGCACTGGCTCCAAGCTCTCACGTGCTCTTCTCTGCTGGACTGGTTGGTTCTCTTGAATTTAACTGTACTGGCTCCAAGCTCTTATGTACAATTCTCTGCTGATTTAGTCAGCTCTTTTGATCGTCAGTATACTGTCCCCTGGCTCTTACGTACACCACCTGTTAATCTAGTCAGCTCTCTTGAACGTCACTGTACTGGCTCCCAGCTCTTACGTACTTAGAATTTGATGAGCAGGTATTTTAACCTTTGAGTAACTGACCTTATGTTCTTCCTAGTGTGTTCTCTCTTTTAGCTGAACTCGTATTTCTTAGCCCAGCCTTTCAATAAAGCTGGTCCAGATCTCACGATCTCTCTTGATGGACTTATAATACGTATTAGGACCCAATCCTCACGGATTTACTTGCAGATCCGTTCCGTATAAGGCTAAGGTACGGTTCACTATGTTATTTGTCCGGTAGGTTTCTAAATTCTTACCGGTATCACCTCTTCTGTCGGGTGATGTTGTAACAGATCTCCCTGTAGATCTTGCTAACTGGTTCCGTGAGTTGAGTGCTAAGCTGCAGAGTCCACTGCCTTAGCTGCACTCTCTAGTCTCCCACTCAAAAAATGTTGTAGTGGTTCGGCGCGTTAAAACGACACTATTTTAATACGGAGTTTTATTTCACCTCTTAACTCTTGACTCTTATTGTTATTTTCTCCCAGATATCTTCTCTCTCAATCTATGTTAACCGATAACTATCATCAGGCCCCACGTTGGGCGCCAGTGATAGAACTCTTTATTTTCTAGTTCAATAAGTTCTTTGCCTAAGGTAACTTGCAGAAGTATACTACAACTTTCTTTAGTCTTAGGGCCTGAAGAAGCCTTATGGTTGAACAATTTAATAATTGAGATAAGAGAGTAGATAAATGGGGATAATAAAACACTTGTAAGAAACGAAACATTCACTATTCAATACTGTCGATAAAATTTAGTACAACAAATTTTTGAGTCTAAGTAAGAGTTGAGACGAGGGAATTTCTCACGAGAGAACTTGGTCACATCTAGGAATCCGATTTCACACTCCTCTTCTAGTTAGGTGATAGATCCTTATATACCTTAACTACTCTCCAACCTTCTAGGTACAAGGTTAGGGTACGTCAAGGTTTTGAGTTAACTTTTGGCGTTTCATTGTGTTAGTACGGATACCACTAATTGCTTTGTTGTTCTAGCGAAAATTCTTGCAGGTAATTAGATGAATTCTTGCAGGTAATTAGAGGTTCCATTGTGTTAGCAACTAATTACCACTAATTGTCTTGTTTTTCTCGCCTGAACTCTAGCAGGTAATTAGAGGTAATTAGACACTCGCTATCATAAAAACATTTTGTTAACATAGTATAATATTTTCTAATAGAATATAATATAATATTTTATTTGAATATTTTATTAATTATTCTTCCCTAAGATACTAAAATAATAATTCCGAATTAATTATTACTGGTAGTAAAAGTAATATCTACTATTATCTACGTGAAGTGCTACTATCTACTTTAAAGCTGAAGCTTGGTTGTTACATATATATAAAAAATATTATAAATATAAACTGTTCATTTGTTGTTGTCAATTAATTATCAAATTTTCTTAGCCTGTTTTGATAATATTTTCTTTTCTATTTCAAAAGATAAAGGATATGTTTTTTTTAATAAACATATAATATAAACTTTTATGAACATAGTATGTGTTGTAAATTAATAGTGAAATTTTTTTCGTTCTATTTGAAAGTATTTCGCTGAATAATATTTTCTAATGGAAAGAAAACAATCTCAGGTGCCTTCTACGTTTAATGACCTGTAAAAATCACTTTAATTTAAAACTAGTACATCAGAGCAAATAAAAGGTTATTTAACTTTGGGGTCTTAGATTTTTGTGTTAGGTAGGTAAGCTAATAAGTTAGATTTACTATCATCTCTTCATTACCCTCTTCTATTCGTGAGTGAAGTCACCGGTGCTTGTGTCCCTTTTCATCTCCTTCCTTGGTAAGTGACTGCATTCACAAGGTAGTTTTGCTGCATCTATTTGCATTGTAACGGACTGATGGTTGGTGCTTTTGTTCAGAGAGCCATTTACTTTCTCACTTCTTCTTTCTGTTCCTTGTTTTTAATTTAAATTTGACCTCAAATTAAAGTCCCTTCGTTTCGAAGCAGGCGTTAAACTATCTACTAAAATAAAATTCACAGCTGTAATATTTTTTTGCGGCCTGAAATATTTTCATAATTTGTCAACTACTGTTTTAACTCAGTCTTCAGCGTATCCTTGTAAATAAATAAATAAATCCTTGCTAAAATTCATAATATTTTTAGATATGAACATATGATGTAAACGCCAGTAAATCATAAATTACGCGGCGAGTTGTCCGGCGGCGAGTTATCCTAGAACCGTGTTATGTATAGGGTTGTGACGATATGCGGTTAAAATCTTAAAAGATCCCAAAAAATTTATAAAAGAAAAAACCTGAAATGGTGTTTAATACTATGTACCGCTGGTTTAGAACTATTCAATTCTCAGTTATAATATTTTCGAGATCTATAATTCTAAACGCATATTGTCACAACCCTAGTTATTTCTTATTCTTAGAGTACTTATCGATCTACTAGATTTATGATATAAATTCAACTTACATTTTTTAGCATTTCAAAATGCTATGTGCAGCATGTTACAGAGTATGTCAGTTAAAGCCAATTGGTTGGCTTACATTTCAAATGGTCAAATCTCAGGTATATGAAATAGACTTAAAATTTAAATCAATTCCTAAGTTCCAATGTTCATTTTAACTTGAAATCTTCACAACCGACTCAAAATTGGCTTGTATCGTGACTATTTCGCTGACATCAAAAGGAAATTAAGTACAAGGGACTAGAAGAAGCAGTCAGAAAGGAAAGTGGCTCCATGAATAAAGTCACTTACCACCGTCGGTGACAATGCTCATGGATGCAGAAAAGCTACTCCGTGAATGCAGTCACTTACCAAGGAATGTGACGAAACGGGACACAAGCACCGGTGGCTGCACTCACAGATGGAAGAGGAAAATGAAGAGGTGATAGTAAATGAAGCCTACGAGCCTACCTAACACAAAATCTAAGACCTCGTAGTTGAAGAGCATAACCCTAGCGCTATCCTCTAAAACTGCAAGTAGCGTTAAAAAAATGATAAACATGGTAAAAATGAAACAACAGTTCGGGGCCCAAAGGACGCCACCCCCCTTCTCTTCCATTCACCATAGACAGCTTCAGGATAGAGCCCCTGGGGCAAAATATATTATATAAAATTAAACATTTGTTTGTTTGAAAGTGTGTCACTGATTACCCCCCAGGGGCTCTACCATAAAGCTGCCTATGGTGAATGGAAGAGACCGTTAGTAATTTTTAGCATTAGTAATTTTGTCTGTGGGCATTTTCTCTATAAACGTTCGGACAGTTCACGAAATATGACGAAATCACAAGATAATCTGACCATCTTTTTAAATTAATAACTAGAGCGCATGCCCGCATGTATACCTTCGTCAGTTCGCAACCGCTTCAATCGATTTTGACCTTTTCGTGACCTTGCCCTTCGATCTAATCGCTCTCAAATTCTAATCAAATGGTTACTGGATATTGAACAATTGTCCCACCAAATTACATGTAATTTGGTTGAATACTTTATGAGTTATTCGAATAGCAAGATAACACATAATTTATTATTATTAAAAATTTAATAATATGAAGATGTGAATACGACACTTTCGTCAATTTATATGGTGCTGTTTAGTGTGTCAACTTGTTCACAGAGAGAGCTTCGCGTTAAATAGCAGAAATCAAATTACTTATAAATTCCACAAGTATGATGATGAAAAATTAGTATCTAGTTATCATTTAAATTACAGTTATTATTAATTTAAAAAAATCTTTCAAGGCGCGGGACTTGCTCTATTAGGCAGCCCTACCTATTTGTAGAAAGAAAGATCACGTGAACGCGCTAACAGAACAAATTTCATCAGTTCACTTAACAAACTACAAATAATCAATCCTTAAAATTTGTCAAAGATGATATCTTAATAAGAATAAACAGTTCATGATTATTAGAAAGACTTTTTGTAGAAATAAAATAAAATTAAGAAATGAATGCCTAGTTAATTTTCAGTAATCCTATACCTATTTCTTTATATATTGGACCGTCATCTTGAACTGAACAAATTTTATCATTGCACTTTATAAGCTACCAATAATCATTAAATATATTTGCTAAGATAATATCTTAATAAGAAAAAACACTTAATAAAGAAGGACTATGTGTATACATTAAAGAAATTCAAGAAAAGAATGCCTATGTATTTTATATATTGGACCATCATCTTGAATTGAACTAATTTCATCATTTCCCTTTGTGATCAAATTCATCATGATCAAATTGTCATGGCGCCGAAAAAGTATACAAAATATATTTATTGAGTGCAATAGATACGGAAATTTAAAATTATATAAATACTCCAAGTCCTCCTTGATTCCGTTCATTTCTTTAGTTCGATTCAAAGACAGTAAGACAAATATAGTTAAAACCACAGTTCAAACCACACAAATTGTAAAAAGTTCGCTACAATCGTCAAAAATATTGCTACACTATAGTACAGTAAAATTCCTGAGTTATGAAGTTTTTTTTTATGAAGCACTCGAGTAATGAAGGACCTGAGTTATGAAATGCACCTCAGTTATGAAGTAGTTTTCTTTGTTTAAATCATAGAGAACTATAGTTCTTGAGGTATAACTATACCTTTTCCAAGTCAAGTTGGCGGAAGTGAATAATGAATTGGCAGAATTGAAAAATAAATTGGCACAAGTGAAAGTCATATTGCAGAAGTAAAAATGAAAAATGCAATTCTGACAAGCAATTACAAAATTAAGTGTTTTTTTAATGAAAATTACAACTTCAATACAATAGTGGGTTATTGCAATCTTCTCCACTAGAATAAGATAGAGTATTATAAGATAATCCTCTATTATAGAATAATACTCTATTATAGAATAATACTCTATTATAGAATAATACTCTATTATAGAATAATACTCTATTATAGAATAATACTCTATTATAGAATAATACTCTATTATAGAATAATACTCTATTATAGAATAATACTCTATTATAGGATAATAGTAATACTCTATTATAGGATAATACCCAATTATAGGGTAATACCCATTATAGGATGATACTCATATATAGGATGCCACCTATAATTGTGTATTATCCTATAACGGAGTATTATATATGAAAATGTAAATCAGGAAGGCAAAGATTTACTATACAGTTTAGGTTATCAATAAATCGGATATATTGACTATAAACTGAGTTTTCTTTATTGTTTGAAGTTTAAATGATGTGTATTTTTTGTTAATGATTTAAATTTAGGCATAAATGACTACTACCATGATAGATATCAATTTTTGTACAATAATGAGTTGCTATATTTATTTCCCACAACATTAACCTAATATTTGTTTAATTACCTCAATTTTGTATAAAATATTAGTGCACATCCATATAAGAATTATACCATAGTTATCCCTCAATGACGAAAATTCTCTATGATTTTAATCACAGAAAACTGTCATTGCACACGAGTTATGAAGTGGCTCTGAGTTATGAAGAAACCATTACTTCATAACTCAGGAGTTTCACTGTAATTGAAAAATTGGCTTGGAGCTTAATATTTCAATAATTAACTATCAGGCTGAGTATCAGCATAAAATAATATAGATTAATAATGATGTAATTATATCATGATTGAAAAGATTCAAACTCAACGGGAAATCCATATTATCAGAGTTTATTTAAACTCAGCGTTGTTTGTATTTTTGGTTAAACGCTGAGTTTAAATTACCTCTGATAATTATATCATGATTAAATATTTTTGATAGACAAAATTTAACAAAATAGAAATGTTGGTTACTTAAATTCATATATACAAATACTTACATAAATTGTGTACATGCATCAATGTAGTCATTGCACGAATGATTTAATGGATCCATTTTCTGCAAATGAAATATGGATAAATTAGTAAAAAGTCATACCTAACATGTTTCCTGAACTAGCTGAAACATAATGAAAAAAGTTCCTACGAAATAATTCAATGATATATTTTTAGAATCCTTAAAAAGAGTCTAGAATTTGCCTATACCAATTACTTTTTCTAGTTAGGTAACATACAAGGTTTCAATCGTATAATACAAGTTAGGTAGTACCTATCTCTATTCATTTATAATTTAAATACCTTCCCTAGTTACCCATTGCTTCCAACTTACTTTTAAAATATTACGATAAAAATGTATGTAGTATCCTAGATTACATTTACTTATTATCTTCGCAGAATGCGGGAAGGTCATATTTTACCCAGCATTTATTTATTTATTAATCATCTTGTTATTCGCATAACTGAAAAAGTGTTCCAAATTGCCTGAAAAGGTCAAGGTCATTCATAACTCAAAAAGTATTGTACCATATATCATGAAACTTAGTTGAACGATTGGTCAATATGCAGGAACCATTTTATTAGATTTTGGGAGCGATCAGGTCAAAGGTCAAGGTCTTTTATAACTTAATATCTCAAAAAGTATTGAACTACAATGAACCATAATGCATGAAACTTGGTTGGACGATTGTTTATTATCCAGTTAGCAGTTTATTGGATTTTTGGGAGAGAACGGGTAAAAGTGGCGGCGAAGGTATGCGCTCTATTGAGTGCACGTAATCTAGTTCGTTATTTTTTAAATTAATTTATATTTATAAACCTGTCTCCTTTTTTATATGAGTGTATTTAATTTATTGTTCAGAAATTCAATTTCAAGATTAATCTATACAGGGTGACCCACAAAAAGTGTACTCAAGTTTGAATTAATACAAATATTGTACACGTGCAATCTTAAGCAATGACGGTGGTAGAATGGATACATGAAAAAAAATATAATTTTTTAAATAATTATAAATACGATATTTATATTAATTCTCTAAGTTGGGTACACTTCTATGTGGGTCAATTTTATGTGGGTACACTTTTATGTGTATATCCTAACATAAAAACTAAGATATTCTAAAAGAGGTTTAGGGAACAAAAATTATAATTTATTCAGGAGACCTACTCTAATGAAACATATTTGTAGACAAAAACAATGAATAAAATGATACTACAAAAAATTGTTACCATGAATAGTATTTGAGATATACGCCTACAAATTTGAGTTTTGCTATTTTGATTTAATTACAACATTCAAGAAACTAGGCTTTGAATTGGTTCATTTTTATGATTAAGGTAGGTACTCACGTGTTTGGGGGGTGCTCAGTTCAGCTAGGAGTTCAAATTGTTGTGCTTGTAGTCAATATACTTCAGTCAGTTTCACCATCATCAGTCGATATGAATTCATAGGTAATGACAGTGCATTCACAAATGCAAGGACAAGCACAATCGCAAAGGTAATTGTTACACTCACAAACTTTGTTTATCTCATTCACTAATTCCTTCAGGACTCTACATATAGTTTCACTTGCTTTAATAGTAATTATTCTTTCATCATGTATTAATTGGTCACTTACAATATTTATTATTTGACTCATAGCAGTGATAGCACATATGGTACCTATTATATTTAGGTATATTATTTGTAGGTAGTATCTCTGGTTTTTTCAATTACCACTTCAAACACTTACTAACACTGTTATATACTATATTATACAAAAAGGAGAGATTCTAATAAAACAAGACATAAAGGTATAATCAAAACTGTAAGTAATACTTCATTAAACTTCTCTGCATTAGAATGCACTACGGTTGGACATTTAGTGAACAAACATTTGTCGCATGAAGATCTAGCGAGATTCAGGTCATAAGACAGACTTTTTCTATAGAGAGACTTGATAGAAACAACACATTTAATTTTTATACGGAAATTATTTACAAATTTTCTTTTGATTGGAAACTGAAGCATTCGATGAACATCTGTCAAGTTGAACTTGCCATAGTGAGTATTAACAATCTCTGGTTTACTAACAATTGCTTTTCCAACCCACCGGCTAGGAACCTTTAAACCATTTATGACAAAGTTCAGGTCTACTATTTCACTTGCACCAAATGATGAACACCAAAATGTGGCAACATCTTTCAAACATCGATTTTCTTTAGCAAATAACTCAACACTTTTTGGAGGGGACACTATTTCAAATGCTTTACTAATGGAAGTAGTGTTATCAATTGTCTTTTTCTTTGTTAATTCACAGGTGATGAATGTATAAGCAAGTTTTTTAAAGTCTGATAGCAATACAGCACCTTTACTAGATCTGTAAGTTATAATACGGAAATAAGGATTTTCGTAAGATCTAACTGTTACATTATCCCAAGGGGTATATCTGTAGAATTCATAGGTATCAAAGTACCATTTCAATGAGTAAACTTCAATATGTGGACTAAAATCACAACGTAAGTAAGCACTGTCACCTATAAGCACTTTTCTTGGAACAACAACACTTCTGATATCAACGTTATTGCCAACACAAATGTGCAAGAATAAAATATATAGGCTTAACATCATTTGATCAGGGTTTCAGGACAGTTAAGAGTAGCTGTCAACACGACACAAGATACCGAAAGACTGAGCGACTTGATTATAAATTTCAGTTGCGTTAGATTTTGAGTGTTGATTTACCGAGTACCTAATTAAACTGAGTGTAGGCTTATCAAGTACTTTGACTAAAATGTGTTTTGCATACCGCGTACTGAATTTTGAATGTGTTGCATAACGCGTACAGGCTATAACGTGTGTTTGACTACCGCGTACAGGTGAATGTGAGTGTTTGCATATCAAGTAATCAAAATAAAATTTAAAGGGTCTGTCCAATATTATTCTAATTTTCCTCAACACGTTTGATGTGTGACAGCATGTAGAGTACAAAGAAAATGAAGGTACAGCATATCAAGTATTTCAAAATGACGTCATTTAAATTGTCTATTTAATCATTCGGAGTGTTTATTTGTGTTTTCAGAGTATGTGTTATACTCGACAAACACTGCATATCAAGTACCTCCGCCATTTTGTTACACACAACGTATTGGTGCATATGGAGTACTCAGAGCTGGTACGCGATAGTGGTACCTGATAGGGCAGAGGTACCTAATAGGCCTTTAAAATCACTATTACCGTACATCATATGCAGCATTCGCTTGCACACACAACGTTTTACCGTTTTCGGATAATTTCAGATAGTGTGTGTTGTACACTATTATAATTATTTAAATTTGTCTTGTTTCTACTTGTGACAACGTTTAATTGATTTTTATTATGACATTTGTTGTTTTTTGTGACGAGGCTAAGTTATTCCTCCGGAGAAACTTGTGTTTTTTTTGTGCTTGTTTTTTTATTTTGAGTTTTTTTGGAATTGTCAAATTTTTTTGAGATTTTTCGAGTTTACTGAGTTTTCTATTTTTTTCCTTTTTCAAGTTTTTTCAGTTTTTTGAAAATTTTAAGTTTCTTTTGAGTTTTTTGGAATTTTCAGGTTTAGAAATTTTTATTATTATTTTTTTAAGTTTTTTGAAATTGAGTTTTTGGATTTTATTTTTATTTTTTAGAAATTTTGAGTTTTTTGAGTTCTTTATAAATTCTTATTTTTTTTTATTTTTAAGTTTAGAAATTTTGTATTTTTCTTTTAGAAATTTTGAATTTTTTTAGATTTTTTATGTTTTCGGACAAATTTGAGTTTTTGAAATTATTATAATAAAGATAATATAAAATATTTCTATTCATCTCTCAAACCCACTAAATCCCCTATAGTGAACTAGTTCATTATAGAGGAGTTTTAATATAATCCTTAAACTGAAATACTTCTCATATATCAAACATCTATAAATTATATAAATTTTTATAATCAAATATAGATCTCATAAATTAAACAACTCATATTAAACATAAATAATAATATGTAACAACCCATATCAAAACTTATTATAATTTAATAACATTAAAACATAACTTTCCGCATTCTGCGCAGGTCACTACAATATATTTACCTTCAATCTATTATATTCATATCATTCATTGTTTCTTTTATATATGATCGTTAAAGTGACACTGTCCAATAACACGCACGTACCCTTTTAATACATTTATCAGATTTTTCTTATCTGTTCGATGATATGGAACCGTTTGCTAACTTGCAATATACCCTCTGTCCTTAAAGAATGAAAAACAGTCCTACAATATCTATTTACAGTCTATACAAATAATATTCCACTAGGGATGACAGTGAGGAATAAAATGAAGTAATTTTTTTTAAAGAAAGTAAGAAAAATATTGGTGTGTTTGTATGACGATCAGTACCACACTTTGCTACTGAAAATCTCTCATTTTAATCTTTTAAAAATGAACAAAATTAGTTCGCTACTTTTTAATTTATTGAAAAGAAATAAATAACTTTTTTGTAAAAGCTTCATTTCTATTTTATGAATGGATTTAAAATAAGAAAAGCCTCATAAAAATTTAGTGTTGCCATAGCAACATGTAAACTCTAAACAGAAATAGAAAGCTTTATTGAAAATAAAGAAATTTAAAGAATAAATAGTGCTAATATATTACATTAATTAATAATTATTACTAAACGCATAATTACCTTTTTTTATTTACTAACCATTTTTCCCATTTCCCCTTCTTTTTATACAGTTACCCTCTTTGCTTTTATCTTTTATACATTCGTAATCTTTAATTACTTTTATTCGTAATCACTCTATTTACTTATTTAAATATTTTCACTTTCTGCAGTCGATAATTCAATGCATTTAATAAATTCGTTTCTGAAATATAATTAATTAATTATAACATAATAATTTTACCCAATAAAATTCACAAAGTTTAAGTTATTAATGAATGAATCATATATTATACAGTGCCATCAGGCCATAAATAGGGTCAAAGTTCCATGAGTGCCCCCAGGGATAAAGCCCCAACTGCATTTTAGATTATTGAGACGAATAAATGGTTAAATTGTGCAATAAACCACAATTTTCTAAAATACCGGAAATGCAATTTCAGCTTTCTCTCGAAAATTAAGATTTTCAGTTTTAGAAAATTTCGAACCATTGAACAAAAGCTTACGGCAACACTTGGCATCAGAGACGAAACCATTTCGAATTCAGTGTTTGAAGCGACAACTGGGTATCCACAGCGAGTATACCCCTACAGCGTGTATCCATTCTTAGTGCGTATCCACATTCTTATAGTGCGTATCCACATTCTTAGTGCGTATCCACATTCTTAGTGCGTATCCACATTCTTAGTGCGTATCCACATTCTTAGTGCGTATCCACATTCTTAGTGCGTATCCACATTCTTAGTGCGTATCCACATTCTTAGTGCGTATCCACATTCTTAGTGCGTATCCACATTCTTAGTGCGTATCCACATTCTTAGTGCGTATCCATATTCTTAGTGCGTATCCACAGCGTACCGTAAGTACCATATCATAGCCTCATTTATTATTAGTTTTATAAAGTAAATGAGTATCTTGTAAATTTAAATAAGTAATTTACAGTATTTAAACCTTTCGCTCCTGACGGCTTCTCCAGCAAACATGTAATAATTTTATCCCACTTTAACTTGAGATCACTTTAGACAAAATGTAATGTTTTAATTTAATTAGTTAAAGTTTCAATTAATTATTTTTTATATATTTTTGGAATTAGAGACTGCAGCTTGTTAGTGTACCGCAAATTAATTGCTACACTCTAAAAAAAATCCGACTTTTAGGAGCGAAATGGGTTAAAAAATTTAACCTCTTATATAGCTTAAAATCTATTACATGTTAAACATTAAATTAGCATTGTAGTACACATCATGCACTATAAAATAGGGATAGGACTATCTATATTCGCCACACTTTCTAGTAATCTTAATTTTAAATTAATTTTAATTGTGAGAATATAATAAAATATTATCGTTTGGACTTCAGATTTCGTCCGATTTTGTATCTGAAATTGGTAGTCTGGTATATTTACTGAACTTTCTAGAGAATAGAATTTTGTACTTTTAATTTTCAAATGTTCAAACAGCTAGCTAATAGAATTTTGTATGAACATCACTAAAGGGCAGTACACACGTAGGGTTTTTAAGTCTTTCCACCAGACTTTTTGCTAAGCTCCTCCCACTTTTTCCACGAGACCTAAATTTTGTACCAAAAGGTCCGAGACTTTTCCAACAACCTACATGTTCTATTATATTCCCCCTATCAAGTGGTGCAATTTTGGAAATCTTCGTAATGCTACTGTCAATTTATAAAATGTTGTATACCTAATAACTAGCCAATCTTTGTTCCATTTAATTCTTTACCTTTAAGGTAAAGAATTCTTATCTTTTCTTTATACCTATAGAAGACTGCCAGTAAAATTGATAATAGTAATGTTTCTTTAAACTTTTTTTAGTATAATTCATATTTGGTACTATCTTCATTCTATTTATTTCAACATATTACCTATAAGACAATACCTTTATTTTCTTTATTAAAACGCAATATATATGGTACCTACAAACTACGTAAGTATTAATACCTTTACTTAAACTTTATTTAAACTTTATATAATAGCTGAATTACAGTGGATTAGGTTAGTCATTAAATCAAATAAAGTGAAAATGTTGTAATAAATTTCTTAATTTCCAAACCAAGTTACTAACTAATCTTAGAAATCTAGGTAGGTAGTTTTCTAGTAATTAATTAATCTAGGTAAAAATAACTAACCTATATAATTAGTAAATATCTAACCCAGGTAACTAGTAACTTTAACTATCCTAGGAAGTTAATAATTACTAACTGCCTAGATTAGTTACCTAGTTTAAAAAATAGGGAAGGGCTATGTCGCCGATATGAGTAGTTAATTGCACGACATGTAAATCCACGAGATTCAAACGTCAATCCACGTGTGGACGCTATTGACTTTTGAATCAAAAGTCTGGTGGAAATATTAAAAAAACCCAACGTGTGTACGGACGGCCCTTAACAGTGTTATGTGGTGACCGGACAATTCGCCGTCAGGACAACTCGCCGCTAGGACAATTTGCAGCTAGGACAACTCGTTCTGTGATTTACGTTTTACAGCGGTATGCACCATTTATATATAAAAAATATTATAAATATAAACTGTTCATTTGTTGTTGTCAATTAATTATCAAATTTTCTTAGCCTGTTTTGATAATATTTTCTTTTCCATTTCAAAAGATAAAGGATATGTTTTTTTTAATAAACATATAATATAAACTTTTATGAACATAGTATGTGTTGTAAATTAATAGTGAAATTTTTTTCGTTCTATTTGAAAGTATTTCGCTAAATAATATTTTCTAATGGAAAGAAAACAATGTCAGGTGCCTTCTACGTTTAATGACCTGTAAAAATCACTTCAATTTAAAACTACTACATCAGAGCAAATAAAAGGTTATTTAACTTTGGGGTCTTAGATTTTTGTGTTAGGTAGGTAAGCTAATAAGTTAGATTTACTATCATCTCTTCATTACCCTCTTCTATTCGTGAGTGAAGTCACCGGTGCTTGTGTCCCTTTTCATCTCCTTCCTTGGTAAGTGGTATTCACAAGGTAGCTTTGCTGCATCTATTTGCATTGTAACGGACTGATGGTTGGTGCTTTTGTTCAAAGAGCCATTTACTTTCTTTTAAAGTCCCTTCGTTTCGAAGCAGGCGTTAACTATCTACTAAAATAAAATTCACAGCTGTAATATTTTTTTGCGGCCTGAAATATTTTCATAATTTGTCAACTACTGTTTTAACTCAGTCTTCAGCGTATCCTTGTAAATAAATAAATAAATCCTTGCTAAAATTCATATTATTTTTAGATATGAACATATGATGTAAACGCCAGTAAATCATAAATTACGCGGCGAGTTGTCCGGCGGCGAGTTATTCTAGAACCGTGTTATGTATAGGGTTGTGACGATATGCGGTTAAAATCTTAAAAGATCCCAAACATTTTATAAAAGAAAAGACCTGGAATGGTGTTTAATACTATGTACCGCTGGTTTAGAACTATTCAATTCTCAGTTATAATATTTTCGAGATCTATAATTCTAAACGCATATTGTCACAACCCTAGTTATTTCTTATTCTTAGAGTACTTATCGATCTACTAGATTTATGATATAAATTCAACTTACATTTTTTAGCATTTCAAAATGCTATGTGCAGCATGTTACAGAGTATGTCAGTTAAAGCCAATTGGTTGGCTTACATTTCAAATGGTCAAATCTCAGGTATATGAAATAGGCTTAAAATTTAAATCAATTCCTAAGTTCCGATGTTCATTTTAACTTGAAATCTTCACAACCGACTCAAAATTGGCTTGTATCGTGACTATTTCGCTGACATCAAAAGGAAATTAAATACAAGGGACTAGAAGAAGCAGTCAGAAAGGAAAGTGGCTCCATGAATAAAGTCACTTACCACCGTCGGTGACAATGCTCATGGATGCAGAAAAGCTACTCCATGAATGCAGTCACTTACCAAGGAATGTGACGAAACGGGACACAAGAACCGGTGGCTGCACTCACAGATGGAAGAGGAAAATGAAGAGGTGATAGTAAATGAAGCCTACGAGCCTACCTAACACAAAATCTAAGACCTCGTAATTGAAGAGCATAACCCTAGCGCTATCCTCTAAAACTGCAAGTAGCGTTAAAAAAATGATAAACATGGTAAAAATGAAACAACAGTTCGGGGCCCAAAGGACGCCACCCTCCTTCTCTTCCATTCACCATAGACAGCTTCAGGATAGAGCCCCTGGGGCAAAATATATTATATAAAATTCAACATTTGTTTGTTTGAAAGTGTGTCACTGATTACCCCTCAGACCGTTAGTAATTGTTACCATTAGTAATTTTGTCTGTGGGCATTTTCTCTATAAACGTTCGGACAGTTCACGAAATACGAAATCACAAGATAATCTGACCATCTTTTTAAATTAATAACTAGAGCGCATGCCCGCATGTATACCTTCGTCAGTTCGCAACCGCTTCAATCGATTTTGACTTTTTCGTGACCTTGCCCTTCGATCTAATCGCTCTCAAATTCTAATCAAATGGTTACTGGATATTGAACAATTGTCCCACCAAATTACATGTACTTTTCTGCTTCTGCGCCTTCTTCTGCTTGCTCGTTTTCAGTTGAAGCCTGATTAAGATTAATCAGTTCCTCAGATGTCTGTGAGAGAGCTTGCCTCTCAGCTTCTTGGAGTGCAGCTTCTGCTTCATCCACTGCAATCCTTCTACGTTCTGCCTCTGAATCGATTCTGGCAGCTTCCTGGCGTTCAATTTCAGCCTCAATCTCTTCTGTTTCTAATCGTGATACCTCCGCTACTCTTTCTGCCTCTTGCTCAGCTGCCTCTTGACGTTGCAACTCAGCCTGCCTTTCTTCTTCCTCTTGTTGCTCTGCAGCATCAGCCCAACTTATATGTTCAGATTGTTCCTTCCTTCCTGAATTGGAGCTTCGAGTGGATACTCCAGTAGTATTGTGGAAAGAATCGTTAGACGATACATCAGACTGATCTTGATATGCTGTATTCATGCTTTCGTCTCTTGTCCTATTTAGTTGTAAAATTCTTTCTGACCTTCTGATTGTCTGTTTTTCGGCCTCTGACATGCCCGATCTAATGTTATCGATAACGGCTGAGACGTAACTATTATCTTTCCAAGCAGATGGGAGATTGATAATGTCAGGGTATATCACAGTTGGAGAAGATACAATTTGATTTTCAGAAATATAAGAAGAAGTCTCAGAATTCATATTAAGACTATTTCATAGTTCTCCCTTCAGGATTAGAAAGTGTGCGAAAGAAACTCCCTTCATTTGTAAACAACAGGTGGAGAATGCGGAAAGCTGCTTACATGCGAAATTATTGCACCAATCCTAATTTCGATTATTTCTGCAAATTCCTAGAAGATATATCTGATGATCTCTGTTCCGACTTCCTAATTAAACGTTCTTCATGTACAGGTGAATCAGTGAAAACCAAAGGCGTAGTTTTGAGTACAGTGCAAGTGAACGAAAGTGAAACTGAAAATAATCGAAATGGTAGTGATACAAATTACAAGTGTTCTTTTCATCAATCTGATAGTCAATATTTGGCAAACTGTAAAACATTTATTAACTTTGATTATAAAGTTAAGAAACAATTAATTGCTAATTATAAACTGTGTTTCAGATGTTTCGGGAAACATTTAGCAAAAAATTGCAAACAAAACATAAGGTGCTCAATTAGTAATTCAGACCAACATATATGCGCTATGCATTTCTCTAGAAGGAATATCGGCGCAAAGCAACCTTATGTACTACCGTTTGTGGCTTAGATGTTGGCCGTATTTGCGGCAAAACTCTCCTCGTCAAGATCACAGCTCCTGGATTTAGCAACAAGAGTCTTCTAGCTTACGCTATTATCGATGAAGAGAGTACAAATTCATTCGCAACCTCTTGGCTTCTTGATTACTTCAGCATAGAATCTTCCAAAATGGATTACAATATAAGCACAATTTCAAATGAGAAATACGAAGTAACCGGAAGAGTTGTAAAGAATGGTCTTTTCGTAAAAGGAATTTACGAGGAAACCTCTCATGGTCTTCCAAAACTATATGAAACTAACTTCTTGCCAAATACCCTTCACGAAGTGGCCACACATGAAGTAGTGTCAAAAATCCCAGAGTTATCCTTCTATGCTTCTCATTTTCCACCAATAAATAAAAACGCTCACGTGTGTATGCTCATTGGTAGAGATGCCGGCACTTTAATGCGTACTCGAGTGCTAAACGACACCGTTCCAGTACTTCATAAAACCCCTATTGGTTATGCACTAGTTGGCAGTGTTTGTCCTAACGACAATAACGCTGAAATAGTCACGTTACGGACCACTCTATCTCATGATCACTTCGAGGCTCAATTCGCTCAATTTTTGAAAAGTTTGACGATGACGAAGACGATGGTTTTTCAGTAGAAGACAGAAGATTCTTCGACATAATTGAAAATAATACAATCGTCAATCAAGATGGATCAATCGAGATGCCTTTACCATTGAAGAATGGAAATATGAGTGTTCCCGATAACTGTAAACAAGTGTTTTGTAGACAGGCTAACACAATGAAACAATTGAAACGTTCACCCGATAAATTAAAGGAGTGTCAGAAATTCATGCAAAACCTTATAGACCAGAAGCACGTCGAATTGATATCTCCTAATGACACAAGAACTGCGGTAGGAAACACTTGGTACTTACCTATTTTCCCAGTACTACACCCCAAGAAACTAAAACTAAGATTGGTTTTCGACAGCGCTGCTAGTTATTCGGGTATTAGCTTGAATTCCATGTTACTGCAAGGACCCGACAACAACAACAAATTAAGAGGTGTTCTTGCAAGATTTAGAGAAGAAAAGGTAGCATTCGTTGCTGACGTAGCTTCAATGTTTCATTGTTTCTATGTTACACCAAAGGACAGAGATCTGCTACGCTTTTATTGGCCAAGAGACAATAATATGGACAACGGACTAGCAGCCTGCAGAGCACGCGTGCACATTTTTGGAAATTGTTGCAGTCCTTCCATCGCCACTATTGGTCTGCGGAAAGCAGCAGATTCATTGAAATATGAAAGCGAAGAGAACGAAAGTTTGAACCTTAAAGTGATTGACTATATTCATCATAATTTTTATGTTGATGATGGACTCGGATGCGCTTCAACACCTGAAGAAGCTATAGAGATCCTTACTAAATCACGTAATATCCTTGCGAAATTTAATATAAAGTTGCACAAAATTATGTGCAACGATCCTGCAGTACTAAAAGCCTTTCCTAAAGAAGATCTAGGAGATTCTTCAACATACGTACTGGAAAACGAATTGATTCACAGGACTCTTGGCGTTGCATGGCAGATGACAACAGATCAATTCGCTATCAAGGTGGAGCTTCCAGACCGTCCTTTTACCAAGCGTGGAGTCTTGGCGATCATTTCTTCCATTTACGATCCTATCGGTTTGGCCTGTCCCGTGGTATTGGGTGGAAAGCTGATACAAAGAAAGATTCTACCTAGGAAGAGTGAAGATGATGATCATCTATCTAAATACGATTGGGATGACATTTTACCACCGGAACTACACCAGGATTGGAAAAGCTGGAAAGAGTCTCTTTCAGATTTACATAACCTTAAACTGCCCAGATGTCTCATTCCTAACACGTTTCAAGTAGAGCATAGTTCAATAAACGTATTTACTGATGCGTCTGAAAACGCTATCGGCCACGTGATCTACTTGAAATCTACAGATGACATGGGACGAATTCACGTTGCATTCCTTTACGGAGAAAGTAAAGTTGCTCCAAAATCGGCTAACTCTATTCCTCGTTTGGAGTTATGTGCAGCAGCTAACGCAGCAAACTCTTCTCGTAAAATGATTAATGAGCTTTCTAAAAAAACAGATGAAGTGTGGTTCTATTCAGACAGCAGAATAGTTTTGGGTTATATCTCAAACACCAAGAAACGGTTTTCACAGTACGTTACTAGAAGAGTCCAAATGGTACTGTCTGTATCATCCCCTAATCAGTGGCGTTATGTAAGCACCAAGAACAATCCAGAGGACTTCACAACACGAGCAACGTCAGCCAACGCATTACTTAACTTGTCATGGATCACCGGTCCAAGCATTCTGTTCACTAAAAATCATGAAAATCATTCAGTTGAAAATGATGTATCAGTCGATCTGCCGGAAACCGTTAACCGAATACATACCAATCTTGTTACTGTACCGATAGGCAATTTAATAGAGCGTCACTCTTCATGGAATAAATTGAAAAGGATAGTAAACCTCGTTGTGAAAGTAACCAGAAACTGGATGGAAAAGGTCAACAAGGTGAGCTGCAACCAACAAGAAAATTGTGCCCATGATATATTGATACGGGAAGCTCAATCAACGTCATTCGTAAATATGACTAATATTCTTCAGAAAGGTCAACTCCCAGCTAACAACCCCTTGTCGAAACTAGGATTGTTTACAGACAATAACAGTATCCTACGAGTTGGAGGTCGCCTTAAAAATGTGTCTTCTCCTTGTTCAGTAAAATATCCTATACTATTGCCTCATAACCACAGAGTAAGTACACTGATATTAGACAAAGTACATATGGATACTGGTCATCAAGGAAGGCACATAACTAGTGGAGCGCTGCGACAAGGTGGCTACTACTTGAACTAAGGAAAGAAAGTATTGAAATCCTTTCTGAACAAATGTGTCCTATGTCGACGCTTAAGAGCATCATGCGAACAACAATACATGTCCGATCTTCCTCATGACAGAGTCGACGCAACGCCTCCATTCACAAACGTCGGGTTGGACGTATTCGGACACTGGTTCATTCATGACGGAGTAAAAACCCGTAAAAGCGTAACATCCAAGAAAATTTGGGCAGTATTGTTCACTTGTTTATACTCGAGGGCTGTTCACATAGAGCCATTACCATCACTCGACACGCTATCTTTCCAAAATGCTCTTCGTCGCTTTATAAGTGTGAGAGGACCCTGCAAGTTAATTAGAAGTGACAGAGGAACAAATTTCACCGCCACTACGAAAGATGTAGACTTCTTGAAGATAGCCATATTCTTAGAAGATAAAGACTGCAAATGGGAATTAAACCCTCCACACGCCTCTCACTACGCAGGAGTGTGGGAAAGAAAAATCGGACAGGTCAGAAGATCAATGGACGCAGCTCTCTTGAAGACTAAAGAGAGAAGCTTATCAAGAGACGAACTTTATACCTTCCTCCAGGAAGCAGCGAACATCGTCAATTCCACACCACTATGGGATGTGTCAAACGACCCTAAAGATCCACAACCTATGTCGCCTGCAATTCTTCTAACTCAAAAACATTCAAAGGAACAAAGTCACGACGAAGATTTTTCAGAAGACGACCTACTTCAATACGGGAAAAAACGTTGGCGAAGAGTCCAGTTCGTTGCAGAACACTTCTGGACAGAATGGAGGAAAAACTACTTAGAAGAACTCAGAGCTCGACAGAAGTGGGTGACAAAGCGGACATCTCTAACAGTTGGTGACATCGTCATTATGAGAGAGCCTGGCTTGAAAAGAAATCAATGGCCATTGGGCCTCATAGTTAACGTGTATCCATGTGACGATAAAATAGTTCGTAAAGTAAAAATAAAAGTAGCTAGAAATGAGAATTCTACTACAAAAACATTTTTCTACCTTAGACCTGTATCTGAAGTAGTTTTGCTCTTCAGACGGACAGATCATTAATTATTCATGATTTATGTATTTATTAATTCATTTGTTTTAAGCAGTGTGATGCTTATATCATTAATTTTCTACAATATTTGTTGTTATAAAATATTAGGGATTTCCTATAAGCGTACTTGACGGGAGATTCACTTTGGAGAGGTGGACACTGGACAGAATATATAGGTAGCTTAAAATTACTCTTAGTTGCATGATACATGTATATGCAACCGGGGCAGTGTCATGTTCACTCATGAAATTTAACATTCTCGATAATTTAGGGTAATTTGAATTTGCACTTCCCTAGAATTTAAATAGCATCACCTACCAAATCTACAAATAATATGCTTTCTTTTCATATAGTTTTCGATTGAGAGAGGTGATAGGGTGTCTCAGCGCTTTAGTGATATTTAATATCTGCTACCTTCAGGTCAATTTCATTAAAAGTTTAATACTACGAATAATTACTTTAATTAGCCGACCCCAGTCACCTTTTGATATGTGTGAATTATGCTGGCTTCTTCTTTCGAACGATAGAAGTAGCCATTTTTTATATTTTTGAGTATATTTGGACATCTATAATTTTTAATTTTAGTTTGCCGAAACGTCGAATTTCACTAACTCCTCAATTACCGGTTGCATAAAGATAATTAAACTTTCAGATTAGATAGAAGTTCGACGTCCGGCATTTGGGTGTACCATACCTTCATTAAATTTTCTATTTCTGTCAGATGCGTAATTAAGAGATATTTAACTCTGAATATAAATAATGATTGTGCTTACCCAGTTAAACGTTGTCCACCTCCCACAAATGATTCTCTAAACCCTAAGCTAGACTACCTATCTGGTAAGAAATTATTTGCTATATTTATTGATATATTGCGTTTACTTATTTTCCCCAGGTAGAATATTTTCTACCAGTAGTGCCATTATGTGTTCATTTTATTTTAGGCTTGAATAGAATTTAAATTCTTATTCGCGTATTTCCAATTACCACTATTACCATATTTCACCCTAATAAACCTAGTTCTACCTTTGAACATTAGAGTAAATCAATTCACTTAACTTCCCATTCTCTGAACTTTAGTATTTTCAGTTTGTTGGAATTCGATAGAATTTATTAGATTCATTAATTCGTTGGAATTTGGAAATGCGTTGGAGTTTGTTAATTCATCGGAATTCATTGGAGTGCAAATTACTGAAAATGGGGGTTGGAATTTTGAGTTCCACTAAAGATCGAATTTTATTTTTGTCATTTTCTGCCAAGTGCTTTGTACTTGGTAGTCATAAATTTGTTAACTGTTATTGTGTATTTCATAGTTCTGAAACCATTTTCCTTTATTGTTTCAGAATTACGAGTTGTTTGGAGTAAAGAAAAACGCAAGATGCATTTTTATTCCTACCTCGTTATCTGTTATCTCGGTACAGTGGGCAATGAGAGATTATGGTGGGCAATGAAAGATTATGGTGGGCAATGGAAGATTATGGTGGGCAATGAAAGATTATGGTGGGTAATGAGAGATTATGGTGGGCAATGAAAGATTATGGGGGACAATGAAAGATTATGGTGGGCAATGAAAGATTAAGGTGGGCAATGAAAGATTAAGGTGGGCAATGAAAGATTATGGTGGACAATGAAAGATTATGGTGGACAATGAAAGATTATGGTGGACAATGAAAGATTATGGTGGACAATGAAAGATTATGGTGGGCAATGAAAGATTATGGTGGGCAATGAAAGATTATGGTGGGCAATGAAAGATTATGGTGGGCAATGAAAGATTATGGTGGGCAATGAAAGATTATGGTGGACAATGAAAGATTATGGTGAGCAATGAAAGATTATGGTGGGCAATGAAAGATTATGGTGGGCAATGAAAGATTATGGTGGACAATGAAAGATGATCTCTCATGATCTCTCAATGATATTAGTGCAGAGCTTCCTATGTGTGATTTCGAGGGCCAATAGAATTTTATTTATAAATTAAACTTCATTATTTTAAATTAAACTTGATTTATTTTGAATATAACTTGATTTATTTCAAATATAACTTGAATTGTTTTAAATTAATGTTAAAAAGCTGTAGTTATCATAATACCAAGAGAATGTGTATGTAGTCTGATTAATTAACACATTCAAAATTGTCATAGTATTAATATTTAGAAAAACAATTAGAGTGAAACAACAGGGAATTTTTAATACTGGATGTCAGTATTGTATATTATTTGTAAAAACGTATAATGAACTTCAATATGTATAAGTAGTGTTACTCCAATGCCTATAAATTCAGTCACTGTTATTTGTATAAAATAAGACTCCAATTTCTAAAAAAGTTACTCCAATACCTATAGATTCAGTATTTTTAAATATTTTTGAATCATAGGTTGAATTCAAGAATATAATAAAAAAAATCAAGTATGTTAGCTTTACTTAGTTAATTTCTGGTCTGGTATATCTAGGCAACAAGGTCGACTTCTGGTTCATCATCTATACTTGTTTGATTGCTGGTCTGTTACCTTTACTTGCTCTAGTTTTATCATTATGATTTACATTATATACTCAACAAAATGGGAGGGAAATTTATTGTCTTAGGCCCCCTTCACACTTGCGTTCCTCAACGCCGCGTAAGAAATACTGCTCATGGCAAAAAAATTAGCTGCAATTAATTTTAACGGAGCTCTTCACACTTGCGTTAGAAAAAATGCTGCAATTTTTCTAACGCAAGTGTGAAGGCCAACGTTAAAATCAACTGCAGATAAACTTTTTGCCATGAGCAGTATTTCTAACGCGGCGTTCAGAAACGCTAGTGTGAAGGGGGTCTCAAAGTGTTTCAAAGAAACCATTATCATAAAAGTTTCTGCCCACAGGTAACGGCTACAGTCCGTCAACATATTTCCTTTGACATATTTCATATTATTAATTAATTTCACATTTCATTTTGCTAAGATAATCACCATATTTTCCATTTCTTCCAAGTAAGAAATGGAAAATATGTACAAAATTTGGTATCTACAGTACAAAAGATTTTACCAATAAATTTCCATTCTTCAAATAATTATTCCACTTTTTGAAAAAAATTATTAAATACTAGTGTATTTGCCCGTTAAAAATAACGTGTCTTCAATGGATATTTATTTCCCGTTGTTGGATTATTTTTAACGAACTAAAATTAAGTTCCTTTTCCTGCATAAACTGATACCTTTTTCATAGATAAAAACATATAAAAACAGAGGAGTTTAAATACCAAGTCAATATATTCCCGTGCGTATCATAGTTACATTCTTCATGTTTAATACCCATAGTGTAAAAGCGGACACCAAATAAATAAATAAACACACTAAGGAAATAATTAGTATAGATTTGAAATAAATTAAAACAATTAGTATACCTATACTATAATAAGAGCCGCGTCCGTCTGTCCGTGTGTCACAAAATGGGTTTAACAGAGCTTCATAAAGTTTGTGTAAATAAAAGAAATATAAAAGAAACAATAATTGAAAAGGAAAACTAATAATTTGCTGCAGTATCATTACTTCGGGGGACACACTAGAATTATTAATTGGAAATATAAGAGTTTTGATTCTGAAGAGTAAAAAATATAATCTATACTAATAATTTCCATCGGGTGTTTATTTATTTATTTGGTGTCCGCTTTCACACGACGAGTATTAAACATGAAGAATGTAACTATGATACGCACGGGAATATAATGACTTGCTATTTAAATTACTATGATTTCTTTTAATTTCTAAATATATTTTATATACAAAATAAATTAGACAATGCAGAAAATTTAATTTCAATTGAATTCATGAAAAGTAACCTAATAACGGGTAATAAATTTGTATTGATTATGACCCGTTATTTTTAACAGGAAAACACACTAGTTTTTGATAAAATGAATATATTAATATGTATACATAAGTGTGCATTTGAATATAATCTTAAATCCATTATAATAATTGAACACTCAATGAATGAACAGCAGGTACTGACTAGTATACTATAATAAGAGCCGCGTACGTGTGTCCGTCCATGTGTCACACTATTATACATATTAAAAGGAGAAACGAATCATTTTTAGAGGTATCATGACTTTGGGGCTACACGCTACAATAATATTGACAGTAATTATTCAAAATAATTATATTTTGCTTTAGAGACGATTTTTTTGTTTAATCAGAATATGTTTATCCATGATACATACTTGAATTTGAATATAAATTAAATTCAATAATAGGTACTGTACTAGTTAATATAATAATATCAAGACTTGGTATCAACAATATGAGAAATACATACAAACTGAAAAACCTCAGATCAAATGATCAAACCATCTCAAAATTCGTTGATGGTATTTGAAGAATTCACAAGATTGGTAAAGAATTGTGTTGAATTAATGTGAATATATAAAAATATATATAAATAAAAATATATATTATCCTAATACGCCATCATGGTGTACAGTGTTGAGCATCGCCATCATGGTACCATCAGTCTTACAGAGGCCATTATGGTACCACTTGCAATAAAGCGTTATTTCGAGCTGTAAAAATGCTACAGTAATGAATTACTTACCTTAACTATTACCCTTGATTTTCAATCAATTTCATGCTTGTTTTCCAACGTATTTTATTAAAATAGAAATGACTCTTTGCTAGTGTGAATGGCTCCGTTCTCTCTTCGTTTTCTGTGAAATTTTCTCCGCGTGAAGAAATCTACGGTGACTGAAGTAAACAAATACACTCAAATTTGCCATTTAGTTAAGTATCAATTCCAACTATAAAAGTCACATAAAGTCAGATTAGGGTAAGTTCAAAGTTATCGATTAGTTCATTATTATTGAATAGGTAGAACATTTTTCTTAACGAGATAAAATGTTAAATAATTTTTATTCTTATGAGGTCGGAAATATGAAATCAGAGCTTACTCTATTTATGTTTATCTATTTGAATAGCCTCCATCGTTCTTTGTACTTAGATTATATTTCTCATTAGAAAGGATGATTCTATAAGATTTTCAAATTAGGTATATTGTACCTATGAATTTATTAAATTTTATTTGACAGAATTTTTGGATTTTATATTATTCTGAATGAAATAGTTAAGTAGGTAGATAAGTACATTTAGGTGATAAGTATTACAATCTACTAATAATTTGGCTTTGGATGATTATAAACCGTAATCTAAAAACCTATATTCAGATAAAATGTCACGTCAAGAGGTAGTGGAAGTTCCTAAGAGTAGAGCTGAGGTCGAAATCAGAAAACTAAAACGCTGCAAGCTTTATTGCATAGGAATTCTGAATAAATTGAGTTTAAGGATCATTCAGTGCACCCTACATAACACAAAACTAACACTTAAATTTAGATAAGAAATGGATAATAATATTTTGATTAGATATCTAACCAATATTTATTGATTTTTGTATTTCTAAAATGAAAGTCAGATTACATCTGACGTTATACCTTTCCAGGCTAGATTATGTCTCAATTAGTAATCGTACTTTATGTAAATAATTCAATGCCTATTTATAAGATAAGATAAGAAAACCACAGACCTTTCTATATTTTTTTATTGATGTCAGATGCTCTACCAGGTTACAGTAAAAATTAGTTTATTATTTTGTAAAATTCCAAGACATTAGGCAGTTCTACATTTTCGGACACGTAAGAAAGAACTATGTAATAATTAAAATAAAAGACTAGTTCAATGCTTGATATAATATCTATATAATAGGAATTGATCTCCCTTCAAGTGAACATTAAATAAAAGTCAAATGTATTTTAGAGTTTATTCCAGAATTTTTTCAAAATTACGAGCCATGCACTAATAAAATATAGAAACAATTCCATTGAACAGATATATACTAAACAGCTAATAACTTCGAAAAAGTTTGAATTATCATCCAAAAAGACATGAAGAGAAGGAAGGTTCGTAGAAGAGGGGACAGTGAAATCATACTTCATGCACTAGGTCGACTACTAGGCTACCGGGGTACGGTCAAGAGCCCACCCGGTCAATAGCCCCCCTCCCTGTTTTTTTAATCTAGACATCCATGGATAAGAGATCTAAAGTCTGGATGCTTACACATACTTGTAAAGATGCAGTAGGAAGAGGAAAATTAGTGAAAAGATACATAATTAAGTTGAAAAAATAATGCCAAACTTAACAAAATCCTACAATAGAACAAAAGGTTATTTAATGCATCTTGAACCGTCTCTGCAGTTTTTGAGTATAAGACTTCTTTTCGTTGTTAATTTTAATACGCAGATTCATTATTTTGTTATTCAAGTCCCTTCCATCTAGAGTGCTAATGCGATATTTATTTAAGAAATTGGATATGTTATTTTTCTGAATGGTTTTCCGTCCTTTACTTTCCTCCACGAAATACTCTCTGATGGATTGAGTATCCATCTCGTTCCAAAGGAGATATCTTCTATCAGAAGATTTGGAACGTGGTGTATGGAATTTCTTTGGAGAAGGGGCAACACGCACTGAAAAAGAAAAGAAAAATTAGTTATATAAACGACTTGTGGTCACATATAATTGAACTGGAACAGAGGGATGTAATTTCTATTTTAGATTGACGTAAGGAAATATAAGCCAAACATTTACATTTTCCTATCAATTCCCGGGATAATCGTTCATAGCTTTATATAAGAGATGTAATCCATATCTATTTTCCTAATAAACTCTGAAGTATAAACATACTAGTTCCAGGACGCCGAAAGAATTGTTGAGGTTTGATTATAATATTTATTATTAAATCACACTTACCGTAGGGTTCAGCAGAGAAACCGAGCGTTTCATCAGAGTCTGCAATTTTAAACATGAATTATATAATGTTATTTTATAAAAAAATAATGTTTGAGATTTAATGTTTATTATGTGAATTCACTTCATGAAACGATTAATGATTTATTACATTTATTAAAATTAGCTACAGGTGAAGGAAGCAAGAGTAAATTGAATGATTTATTAATCCTGGATATGATGTAGAGCATTATGTGCATTTATCAACAGTATGGTGATATATTTCTTCATTATATAATAATGCTACATAATTACATAGCATCAATATTTGCACAGAAAGAATTAGATTTATACAGTTCATTTCAATCGCATATTTCATATAAGGAATCTGTCAATAACTTATAAATGAAAATAATCTAGAAAAAACACTTACTAGATTCAGTATCCTGAGAGTCAACACTAATTTTCCTTTTCCCTACTTTAGAGACTTTAGGGAGATTCTGAAAAAAATAAACTATTTATTGTTATCGTAATCTATTAATCATCCTGAATATTATTGATAGAGATATTTATTATTTAATCACACTTACCGTAGTGTTCAGCAGAGAAACCGGGCCTTTCATCAGAGTCTTCAATTATAACATGAATTATTATTATCACTTCAGTTTGCATTCATTTTCTATTTTATAGTTTTTTTTAGGTTGTTCCTATCAACTGAAAGAAGGACATTAAAAAATGAATGCCTCGTATAAGATACAGAGAAACTATGAATAGAAAAAGAATAATACTTACCAGATTCAGTATCACGAGGGTCTTCTAATATTCTCCGCTTCCTCACTTTCGAAACTGATGCAGGTTCTGAAGAAAATTGTATGTATTTATAGAGAAAAGATGATAATTAATAAATAAAATCAAAATCTATTCATCACCATCAATGTTATTGATTAGTTTCCATCATAATATACACACTTACCATTATTTACACCGGAGCTACTGGGTAATTCGTCAGAGTCTGTAATGATAAACAGGAATTGGTATTGATATACTCACTAACTCATAATGATCTATTGAAAGAATTAAATAACTTTATTGTAATCAATTAATCATCTTTAATGTTTTGGTTTGATGAGATTGATATTTATTATTAATTCACACTTACTGTAGTGTTCATCAGAGAGATCGGGCATTTCATCAGAGTCTGCATATTTAAACATAAAATATATAATGTTATTTTATAAAAAAAATAATATTTGAGATGTAATGTTTATAGGTAAATTCACTTCATGAAACGTGAAAATATAGTTTTTTGATTATGTAAAAATTAGCACGAGTGAAAGATTAATATGCAAGAAAATATTAAGACAGAATAGAATGACAATAATTCCAAATGAACTTCTAAAGATATGAAAATGTAAAGCAGAAAGGGTAACTATATGTTTATGGATAATACCTTCATCAGCATCTAGCAAGAATTTTCCAGTATGGCGTATCATCGGCACTGCTGGTACACTGATACACATTCTCATTCACAGATTCGCTGTGGCCTATGTGAGTATAGAATGTCTTTGAATTCTGCGAACTGATATTACTTGATGCATGAAGCGTACTGATGTAGTGTCGCATAATGGTTGCAGTAATCTCAACTTTAGAGCCACAAACTTTTCGGACAGAATCCATTTCATGCCAACCAGACACAGGATCAGTCGAATTGTAACCTCTGCCAAATACATAATTGTTGGATTTTAAAATGCCCACTTTCCTTCTCACCGCTTCATTTGATAGAAGTTCCATTGCTGGCTGGAGAAATTTAGGTACTAAAACGTCCACCATCGTCGAATTGTTTTTGGCTGGTACATAGCATATATTTACCTTTTCAAAAAGGGACATCTCTGTTGGAGTCAATTTATTTAACTCTGCCGGATTTGTCCACTTGTTAATAAGCATATCCTGCAGATCCTTTATTTTCAGTCGTGCTGGTTCATTGACCCGTCAGCCATTAAATATCACCAATCGTGAATAGACCATTCGTCTCAGTTGAGTATACTTGTCAATACTGTCTATATCTTCAGCCATAAATTTCCTAATATCAGCATTCATGAAAGTTTTTATAGTTTTCAAACTTTGTCTGGAAGGCATTCGCGACCTGGATCGTAAATGCTGCCCCCTTCTCTTTTTGTTCTGGTCATCAGAGGTTTTGAAATTTTTTTTCCATCTAGAATTGAAACAATCCTTGAATTTGTCCATCATGTCAGCATTATGGTCGTCATTTTTTAACATATAAGGCACTTTCAACGTTTTTGCTACATTTATGGTGGTAAAAAAATACTGAATTTTCATGCCATGTTTGGTTGAAGTCTCCTTTTCTGACTCTTCTTCACATAATGAGTTCATCGAGCTCTCTATTTCTGATATCCATTTTCTGTCAAACATGTCTATCAATTCAACTTTCTTGTTGTTTTTGAATTTGAAATAAATTTTTGCAACCTGTCTCATGCTGGACATAACTCTTCTTCTCTCTTCAATCATTTTTTCTGCATCATTAGGTTTATACATCTCCAAACCAATAACTTTCATGAAGGGGTCAGTTTTGCAAAAATGACCAAGGTCCATTCTCCCTGAATCTTTCTAATACCTCATTCTGAAATTTTCTTCTCCTAGCAGACATATTGATCGTGGATAATTTAATTTTGACTCCCTCAGAAGCCCCATTTATTTTTAAACATATGTGTTTGGTGAAATTTTTAATTCTGATGAATTTCTTGCAGACTGAGCAGCATCTTAATTTTTTGATATCATTATGGGTTACATTTTTTTCAAACATAATAGGTTTCCCCTCATCAATTGCAATTTTATTATATTCAAAAATTCCATCCCTCGTCAATTTCCCATATGCAATCTTCTTCTTTGAAGGGATGAGACTCTCTATTTTTTCAACCAATCTATTTCCTCTATGATTACTTTTAATGTGTCTGGTCAGTCTCGTTTGGAGAGAGTTACAAAATGGGCAAGGCCTTCTAGGTCTTTGATATCCACTTCTTCGTTTTGATATTTTCTTATTAGAAATATTCTCAACATCTGATTGAGATTGCTGTGAATCACGTTCTGGAAGAGTAAATACTGGATATATTTCATAAACACAAATCAGATTGAATGTTATTCAACTATTATTCATGTAGAGATGAACATTTTTCACACTTACCACTGTGATCTCCAACACTTTGAGGTTGTTCTATGTCATAAGTTTGAGAGTAAGGGTCTTCAACAGGAGGTTGCTTGATGATGTGTATCTGAAAGGAAGAGTCTTCATCAAGAGGTTGTTTTATAATCTGTATCTGAAAGGAAGAATCTTTAAGAGGAGGTAGCTCGATAACGTTTAACTGAGAGGAAGAGTCTTCAAGAGGAGGTTGCTCGATAACGTTTAACTGAGAGGAAGAGTCTTCAAGAGGAGGTTGCTGTATATCATTTAACTGAGAGGAAGAGTCTTCAAGAGGAGGTTGCTCGATAACGGTCAACTGAGAGGAAGAGTCTTCAAGAGGAGGTTGCTCGATAACGGTCAACTGAGAGGAAGAGTCTTCAAGAGGAGGTTGCTGTATATCATTTAACTGAGAGGAAGAGTCTTCAACATGAGGTTGCTCGAGTTCGTGATTTTGCCATGAAAAGTCTTTAAGATTTGGAAACTTTTCAGTTTCGGCAGTCTGAGGGAATGATTTTATCCGTTAATTATTTATATTGTTGATTTGCCACCTTGATGAACGAAAGTATAGGATAAATGATTAAGAAGAAAACATTCTCCAAAAGAGCAAAGCATAACTTACAATATGTAATGATTATGAACATTTAAAATAGTTAATGGAAAAACTGATACAAAAGAGAAAAAACTGTAACTACTAAAAATCTACAAACAAATATCTACATACAAACCTGATTGCAAATAAAACATTAAAAAGCAACATGCAAATACAGTTTGATAAGAAAAACATAAAGGGAACATTACATTCATGGATGATGATGCACTAGCCACACTTCCTGTTGGTTTTATATGAAACATTTAAATGAAAATTTGAAAAGGAATTTTCATCATTTTTATATGATTCAAATTTTTCATCAAGTTATATTTTAATAAGGAAATTTAGATTCCATGGACCAAAGAAGTAAAGGGAGCAAATAAGAGAACTATTATATATATATATATATATATATGTAGAGTTTGGTTCCAAAACGCTATAAATCCATTTTGATCAATTTGAGTTAAAATGTGTTTTCTTTACCAAGAAAGTACAAAGATGAAAACCACTATTTTCTGTTTCAATCATTCACATAGCATATTGAGGTTATAATAACATAAACAATTCAAATCCACAGTACCGACGAAATACAATATTGATTTAGGTGGAAACTCATTTTTTTCAAAAGTGGCGTTTATCGCGTTTTGGAACCAAACTCTTCATATATATATAATACTTTTAAGCTAGATATGCTACTCTGAAGGGTTTTTTATACTTCAAAGATATCTTATTTTGATAAATCCAAGTGAGCTATACTGATGCATTGCACTAAAGGATAAAAGATAATGATTCAATATTACACAAATCATGCTTTTTTTTCCTATTCTGATGAGTAGAGAAATTTATTCTATCTTTGCAACTGTTCTGCACATACTTGTTTCTTAAATTAGACAACTGACATCTTGAAATTAAATTTGTTTAAGATTTCCTTTACCTGAAAGAGAGTCTTTGCATAACCTTTTGTGCAGGGTACATCTACTCTGATGCTGAAACAAGAACAAGAAAATAAGATAGGAGCTACATTTGTTTATTCAAATATTTCATTTCTTTTGTTAATTTTCATTCTTCATATCATTTATTTTTTGCTTCATTCTCTGAGACCGTTTCAGAAAACTCGTGTCTTTGATTCAAACGTTTTCAACTGCCTTATTAAAGTTTATGCAACATTTAATTACCGCCCGGGCAATGCTGGAGAAGCAGCTGTGGTCCAGAATTTGAAATTTACGTCTATAATGGTGCCAAAATTTGACTGGGTTTTGTTGCGGTGGGGAACTTTACGGAGTGGAAAGCTACTACTTCTCAACGCTCGTAATATTTTTTGCAGTTCAAAACTTTCGGTCGGTAAGTGTGAACATAAGCGGTGGTCAATCGTATACGGCGTTGGCTGAACGGGGGCCAACTTCTGGTCAGCGTTAACCTCAACTATCGATTGATATCAAAAATCTGTCAGAATTTCTGATAAATTTCATCCACTCAGCTCCGTAATCAAGAGCAGTATACAGCTTTACCAACTTTAAACCCCGCCGAGTCAACGCCCACACTCTATCAATGCTCGTGTTACCATGATTGGTTTTCCCTTGTGATCGCGGTAACGATTGTTGTCGGAATTTCATTTATTTTCCTTTAATTCAAAGAACGATCGAACAAGGTTCTGACTGTGTGATCTAGGCTTTAGATATCCTTATCTATACATCGAAACAAGCCTTACTTTTAATAAATGAGAAAATTAGCAATTCCTCATGCTATACCACATATACTGGAATTATTTTGCTCCAGTGCTTCAGATATTTTCTATTTGATTAAGATTAGCAAATAGTGTTGTTAATCAGTCCCTGTCGAAAGTCTCATGAAGATTTCGACAGCTGATGCATGCTCTCCAATGAGGAGTGCATTATTATGCACCCAAGTAATAAAATAAAAGATTAACAGAAAGATAGTGAGAAAATGGGAGAGAAACAACATAGCTCATTAATAATTAGTTTGGGTGACTAAATATCAACACATGACTAGGATTGTGACAATATGTGTGTTTAAAATCATAGATCCAGAAAAAAGTATGGACGGAATGAATGAAAGACTATTTAATCATTCTAAATCAGCGGTATACAGTACCCGATATTCGTTTCCTCTATGATATTCTTAAGATCTATTATTTTATCTGCATATTGTCACAACCCTACACATGACCAACGAGATGACGTGCACTCGTTGTAGAGCGCATACCTTCGTCGCCACATATAACCTTGACCACCCAATAATTTGACTTGAGTTAGAAATGAACTAATCTTTTCTCGTTCACTCCCAAAATCTGATCAAATGGTTCCTGGTTATTGACCAATAAATGGTCAATACTAAATTTCAGGGAATTGATTGAATACTATTTGAGTTATAAATGACCTGATCTTTTACTCCCAAAATCTTTTGCTTTCTGTACTTTTGACCCGTCGTTACTTTTGACCCGATCTCTCCCAAAATCTAATCAAACTTAATTCAAGGTATAGAAGGTCCGAGGTTATAGGGAGGACTACAATTCGAGCAAATTCAACAGAAATCTAGATCATGGAAATATTGTTCATCAATTCAAATTATTGAATGACAAAAGAAGGTAAAACTAAGACAAAATGAAGGGAGCGGCAATTTATACAAGTTAAGTTCTCAGAAAAAATTATCTATAACTTTTCAAAATAGTTTCATTTTAATTTCTTTTACTATGTAAAATTGAAGACTCCATTAAATCTATCTTGAAAAGAGAGGTGGAAGTCTGCGATCGAACTGTGGATACGTTCTCTAGGTTCTAAACTCCAGCAATCAAATTAAAGTATTTATCAATAGCCTCTTCTCCTTTCTACCACGTTAAAATATTAATATTGCCAACACTACTTTCCGTTAAAGAAGATAATTTTATATAGGAATATACTGTTCAATGCAAGGATTTAGATATATCTTACAAGTTTAACTATTACACAGTTCATGCAAATGAATGTGTTATTAAGCAATGAATATGTAAGCTAATTTTAGAAGTTAGTAGAATTCTCTTTGGCAATGCATCGCTAGCCTAGGTGTGGCTTTACCTATACCCATAGTATATATTCTACTATTTATCTTTTTTTTTGTTATAATAAAAATTATTAAAATATTTGAACATAAGCCATTTTAACCAAACCAGCCTTTACATTAATCGAGGGTATTATAGACATTGCATAATTAACTAATTGAATACATTAAAAATTGAACTAAGTTAAATACGCAACAGCTGTGGTGACACAGCACCCGATAGCTAATTACAAAAAGATGCTCTATAATAGATATGAAGTTTGAACTGCTATAGTCGAAAATTGAAAATCTTCTCTTACTAGCTATCAGCTACTGTGTCATACTGGCTATTGTGTCTCTACCTTAGTTCTTGCCCTTCAAAAAAAAAATTCAAATTATTCTTCATACTCACTTATTAAGATAGGACTGTTGCAAATAATAAATCAATGATAGTAGTTTTGATCTTACTAACTGATAGTATGGAATGGCTAGTTATTCTGTCAATAATTTAGAGCATGAAAAAAATCGATTGATATTAAATCAAATGATGCCTAGCAGTTTTTTCGTGAAGTGCTACGCAATGTAGTTATTATTTCATTAAAATTTGATATACGATTAAATCTGTGTGTAAACCACTATTACAAATGGTTAAATAACTGTTCCTGTAGTTACTCCCATGTGAAACAATTAAGAGAAATAAACGACAAGTTTTATAGTTTAGCGCAATAGTTTTTTATAAATATAGTTATTTCGGTGAAGGCCTGATAGTTCAAATTATCGTTAATCGAAATGTAAAATTTTTATTAATACGATATAGTTTGATTCGCACTATATTTCAATATTCAAAGATAATTCACTTATTGGTCTCAAGTAGTCATTAACTTTTTACTGCATGGCATCTTTTCTCAATACTACGAGAAAGTGGAGCTTATCCTATGCAACGTTGTCAAATCTCAAATTTTTGACTAAAAACTCCACGGTTTTTGCATCTAAAATTTAAAGTGACCTCGTTTATTCTTTCCCCCATAATACATTACAAGTACTAATACGCCTCTCCTGAAAAACAGCTTTTTTGAAGTTATGACACTGTTCTCGCAAACAAGCGATATATTGATTGCATCTGTACATAAAATACTTTTATTTTTCATTTACTTCCGTTGTAGGGTAATTAATACATATATTTTCTCCATGCTTATCAGATGTCAACAAGAGTTATAAGTATATTTAAATTTTATATTCAATCTAATAAAATGATCAAATCGTGACGTCACACTAAGTTTCTGGATATACGTGTATAGGCCATTGCTTCTTTTTTCTTAGAATGTAATTTAATCTCAAACTTTCGTGCAATAAATTAGTCGAAAATAGTCAGTAGCATTGTCTTTCTTTTTGAGAAGTATATGCTTTGACCAATGGATGAATTCTTATAATTTTTATGGTTTAATAATACGTTTTGTTGTGAATTTATTATGATTTATTACTGTAATAAAATTATAGTTCTAGTGAGATGTCAAAGCAAAGTTAGTAATCAAATAGTACACTTATTTTATCATAGAAATTATCTGTATTCGTAAGTAACTGTTGAATCTTTAAAAAATAGGGTTTCGAGAAGTGCATGAGGTAGAGCGAGTCTAACACTCACATCATCTCCTTTCCGTGTATTCTGTTAAACTGATGCAGGCGGCTAAAGCCCCGTCCAGACGGTCAAATTTTTCAGAGAAGTGACAAACTTAATGACAAACTAAATGACGATAACTTCCTAGCGTCAGCAAACCGTCAAACTTTTCATCAGTTTTTTTATTCCAACATGTTGGATATTGTCAGCAAAAAGTTTGTCAAACTATTTGCTGACGATAAAGTTTGAAGTACACACTGACTTTCCGGCAATAATATTTTTTTATTTGCGCGTCATTTTAGTTTGTTACAGCTAGGTACACCTACAAAAACCTCATTTTTTCAAACTTAGTATCTACACAGTCTATCTAGTTACAATGGCTGACGACAGACTCTTTAATACTTGGTTGTATTAGAATGTATTAGATCTAAGTTATAGGTAGGCTACCTACGTTGTGAATTGTTTTCTATGATCTATTTTTGACTATCCTTTTCAAGACGATATTTTGTCATTAAAAACAAATTATTTTTTCTGGTTTCTTACTGTTCTAAATTTAAAAAATATACATACCAAGTTATATCATTTTTTTTTCACGATATATAACATTAATTTTGACGAAACTGACGCCAGTGAACCTCAAACTTTTGGCGAGAAAATTTGACCGTGTAGACACTCCTTGAAAACTGACGATAAGTTTGTCATTTAGTTTGTCATTAAGTTTGTCACTTCTCTAAAAATATTTGACCGTCTGGACGGGGCTTAACCAAGCCGTTACAATCGTGTTAGCTTCTAGTGTAGATTTAGAAACGAGTGAGAGTGTACGTGTGTGCGTCGCTCTCAGACCTGACTGAGTAAGTTGAGTAACGATTCTCGTTAGCACAACAGCTGATGTTAACTTACACATTATTCTTCAAAATACTTTAGGTATCTGATCATTTTGCTCAATAATTTTCTCATCTATGGACATTTAACTGATGTAAGAAGATTAATTGATGAATATTTAGGCAACAGATGCAATGTTAATGACTTAAATAAGCGTTTGGAGGAGCGTTTGCTAGATGCGTGCACCCTCCCTCGTTTCTCAAACGTCACTGGCTGTCACTGGCCGTGTGCGAATGCTCCCTGTACTGTCAGTCTGTTGCTAGGGTGACGTTATATGTGTGCTGTGACGTCACCACACGACACAGCGGAACAACAACAAGACGCCAAGGAAGCTGTTTTGACTGAAGCGAAGAGAGACAAGGAAGCTCACTTGACTAATTGCTAACAACAAGGTGTTATTACGATGGTTCCGCTTATACGTTGTTGGTTTAGCCGTTACACCGCTTCCTTAGTACTATAACTTCCTTGAACTGATGTGAGTGGGAGAGGCGCCTTTGGTTTAGACCACAGTACAAAAAATATACATAGTAATGACAATAGCGTGATAAGTAGAGACAATTTCTCTTTTATAGTGATGATGTGATGACGTCACGTACACTAAACGTCTCGATTGTCACTACATATTCTATATACTGGGCCTGCGCTATGCTATCTCCATCTTTATATACACTCAGTGCATAGAACAACAAAAATAGTGCTCTATTGATGCCCCCAACCTACCACCCTCAAATCTATAACTTTAATTCTTCTCCAACTGTTGAATTACCATTATGAGGAAATAGAGTTTCACGCTAGCTACGAGGAGAGATTTTAGACGCAGCCATTAATTGTCCACCACCTCATCTCCTTTCGACAATTGTCCGGACTTAGGATGGCGCTACCAGTATCATTCACGTAGACAAATCTCTATGGTGAAGCGGTAGACTGATCATCATAACGTGGCGTAATCGACAAGGAAGAGACTAGAGCAGCGAAGGCAGACTAATATGGTAAGCTGTGGGTATTAGTGGTGGTGTGTTCTTATTACTAATTGTCAATCCCTATAATGAAGTCCAGTTAGTTAAAGGCCGACGATTTAAAAGAAATTTAATTCTTAAAATCTAATTGTTAAAATTTAATTCTTAAAATCTAAATCTTTTAAATAATCCGCTCACAATAATTATCCATCTCTAATCTCCATATTAATAGAATTTCATTTCCCAGTTCTGATCGGTTCGTGTGCAGCGTCCGACAACTTGAGACCAACCCATTCTACTTCAAATAGTTGCCAAACACCTCCAGCAAACTGCACTTCCAAACGCCCTAATTGAACACCAATATCCGAGCAAATTCAAACGTAACTAATAGTTAAATTAATTACTATATTAATTGATAAAAATACTTTTTAAATAATTCAAATCTTTCTTTTTTCTGAAATACGAATAAAGCCCTTTAATAAGTTTGTATTTTTGTACACATACTGGGGATATCGGAAGTCAAGATGAACAAATTCTCGATGATCCTGATAATCCAATGATTATCATTGCTGATGAATTAATAGCTTGTGATTCACCCATGGTTGCTTCAGATGTTGCAAATACAGCTTCAGATGTTGCTGCAGCCACTACTGAAACTAGAAGTTCAGTCACTGTGAGTTATTCTTATATCTAATGCAAAGAAATATCATACAAATTCCCAGTGCCTTTTGTAGATGAATAATTAATTGTTTTTTAGTTGCAGATTGGAACTCAGAAAGATGCTGACGATTGATTTGAGTAAGTTTTAGATACTGTCGTATATAATTCATCACATCAAGATATATTGAAACGCTCTACATCTATTCTTAGTGATGTACCAATGCTCACGTATCTGTAAATATAAATTAAATTCAAAGTAGCTATTAGTATTAAAAATTTTATACTTCAATTATTTGCCTCCAGAGGCCTCTATCCTAATGCTGCCTATGGTGACTGGAAGAGAAGCAGAGTAGGGTCATTAGGATCCCGAACTGTTATGATTTGCAATATGTATTGTTTTTTCATTTTTCCATATTTATCATTTTGCTAAAACTACTCGCAGTTTTGAAGGATGTCGCTATTGGGTTATGCTCTTCAACTATTAAATATTTAAGTTTTGTTTTGAGTAGGCTCGTAGGCTTCATTTACTGTAAACTCTTCAATTTCCTCTATTATCCGTGAGTGCCGTCACTGGTTCTTGTGTCCCGTTTCGTCACATTCACGAAACTGTGACTGCATACACGGAGTAGCTTTTCTGTATCCATAAGCTTGTCACCGAATGTGGTAAGTGACTTTGTTCATGGAGCCACTACTCAAAGTAATCAAACTGTTGAATTTTATAATCAAGGTAGCTGATTGGTATTCCATTCAAATACTATTAGCTACCATCTATTTAACTGATGATTAAGCTTCGGTACATAACTATTAAAAATAGCTATCTGCTTCACATGAAATACCAGCATCGGTAAAATGCTTCGAAAATATTTGTAATGAAGTCTGTATGAATTTTTGTTCCCGTTACTTCACTAATTAATCTTAATTTTACAATGAGGATGAAATCGATGAAATGCCCGAGAATTTTCTTCATTTAAAGGACATTATTATCAACGTCGATAGAGATAGTTTTATATGTGCACTTTGTGGGAACAAAAGAAAATAAAGCGTCATTTACGCGAGTTCCATAAAGTAATTGAAAACCAAATTAATAATATAGTGTTGCTTGCCAAATCTACCAATCGAAACAAGCTATCATGCAATTTGTGCGGCAAGAATATCACTTGTCTCACCAAACATCTCATCGATTCCCACAAAATGCCTCGTACAGAGGCATTATCTTGCATGTACGGCGGCAGGAAAAATAAGATTGAGAATGCTGAATCAAACTGTCAGGATTTTATGATGAATCTTGCAGTATATTCTGAATATTGTAACTATTCTGTAGGATATAAAGATGACAGAAACTATACCAAAAGTAGGTTAAGTAATTTGGAGAGATTTGGAAAAATAGCATCAGAAACTCTGGGCTATGACCCAAATGATTTGTTGACGATCCCAGAAAACGATAATGAAATAGAACAGGCATGCGAATTGCTGGTGAGTGACTATATCGCTTACATGAAATAGAAATCACTGTCTCCAAATTCAGCCATCGTATACCTTGGTGACATTAAAGATTTGTTAACTGTAACGTACAGGTATCGATCGAGAATACCATTAAAAGATTTCCTACTTAGGCAGCTGGCCAATTGTTAAAAAGGCAGAATAGGTAAGTGAGATAGTGATAAGTATGAGGAAGACCTTGACCTGGTCACCAGTTTAGAGAAACACCGGGAGTGTAAATATGTTCTTGATATCGTAAATTCAATTGAAAATAACAGAGTTGGTACTGATTGGATAGTGTACGAAATTTTCTTATTTCAAGAATTTTAATCGAAAACGTAACAACGATCTGGTGTCGTTTACAACATGAAGTTGGAAGAATTTGAAAAGTCTACCACAAACATTTCCGAACAGAATGTACTGAAAAAGTCAATATTAGTACGCCGGCACAAAACTGCAGTTCATTTTGGAACAGCCCATATTCATTTTCCAATGTACATATTATATAAAATGATTGAACAGTACATAAAGTGGGGAAGACCCGTTTCAGATTCGACTCATGTGTTCCTCACTGCGAATGGGAATGCAATGAATAATCAAACGTGCTGGAAAGCTTTTGCAAAACACATATGTGACTGTCAGATTTGCATAAATCATGTATCTGCTAACATGTGGCGAAGGGCGGCTAATAGTATGGTTCAACACATAGGAGATCCGAAGCTGAAAGAAGCCTCCTCAAGGCAGCTCACTCACAGCATAAAAGAGGGTGAAACCAGCTACCATAATGCTGTAAAGTTTACAAGATCAGCAAGGAACCACGACGTGCTGAAAAAAACAATATTCAATACTGCGAGGGAATGTCAGATGGAGGAAGGAGCAAAGCGATTGGAAGCTCTTAACAAAGAAGAAAGCTCGCACAGAATCAGGCCAAGAGCTGCAACAAAAGAAAAAAAATAAGAAAGATTTCAGAAGTCAAAGCCCTGAAACCTGAAAGTGTAAGTAGAAAGAGAAAAAAAAGAACAAAACTAGGAAAAAATAAATCTAGAGGTCTATATTTCAATACATTCCTTCACATTTATCATACTTTATCGAAAATTGGTTTGCATATTGATTTAATTAAATTATCATTTTTATTTTCTGTTGTTCATGATTTGTGGTCTTATGATTAAAGATAATAGTAGTCTGGTTCGATTCAATTACAAATAGCTATCATCAGTTGAATAAATGGGCGTTTAGACTAAAAATCATAATGGACAATTTTGATTGTTCTACGTCACGAACACCTCAAATCCATCCAATTTTCGACGCTGTCAATGAATATTGAGTGATGATCTCTTGCTGCTCAAAATTATGCAGATAGATTTGAACAACGAGAGATCACTCAATATTCATTGACAGCGTCCAAAATGATAAATTTAATTCATTATTTCGTAGCTACGTTATATTATGTTTGTTTTATTTTGTACAACACGCATGATACAACATATTCCATTTGAAAATGCTGAGAATTAGCCAATCAGTTTGAAATTTGATTATTTGACATTAATTATATTCTATTTCTAATGTGTTTTTCTATATAGCTACATGATTCTTCTACTTGTAATTGTTAGTAATTAATCAATTCAACTTTGTATTTTTTTCTGTTGATTCAACATATTTTGTTAGTTATTGATGGGATTTTTCAGTACCTAGTTATTTGGAGCTACTCAATATTTTCCTATTCTTATATTATGTACATGCATGATTATATATTATTCTATTCATGATAGTTGGGAATTATTCAGTAACAGAATTTATTGTTTTTTTTTTGTTGCAGATTTACCTGTTAAATATAAAAGTATAAACGATTCCTAGTTTTTATATGTGATTGTTCGAACTCATTGTGCCCTTTGAATTTGCTATTCTGATAATAAATTGTAATAGCTGTTAATTATTGTCGAACAATCACACATAAAGGGATATATATGTTGAATAAATGAATATTTCATCATTTTATACTGTGTGGAAATTCACTGATCAACTGTCTTCTATTTGAAATTGTGAAAGAAAGGGAATTACTCAAATGTTAATTTTGATTATTGAACTTTTTCGTTATTGGTGTTCCAGTAAGCATGCTTCTGTGGTGTAACTTCTTTAAATCCTATTATCCGAAGAACTCAACAGGCTTCCAGGACTTGAAAGCCATACTTATATCGGACACCTGTTAGGTATACAGACACTCCGAACCAGGCTTCCTTTAGAAGCAAGCAAGAGTTGGACCTAGCCGTTATGAAATCTTGCCGAACATTATTTGCCGGACTCTCACATAGAAGCCTGGATAATTTAGGATTTTCTCGATTTCTTGTATTAAAACTGCTAGAACATCACGAGAGTGAAGAATTTGAGAAATCGAATTTATTAGACATTCAAAATTTGCTTTCGCACTTATTGACTTTCAATTCAATCCTGACATATGCGGGTGGAAAACTTAGTATCAAATTTGATGTTATAATTTAAAAAGGTTTTGTTACTAACTTGCTTGTGAAAGAAGCCATTATTAATTTTATTCAAAGTGTAATAATATTAGACTAAACTTCAAGTTTAGTGCTTTAAAAAATCATCAGTTATAAATAATGAGCGATCATTTTATGTGTAGGAATAGATGAAAAACTGAAAATGATGAATTTTTAATAATGTAAATATAAAAATAAACAGTTGATCTATGCCATCATGCATATATAACTTGAAACCTTTTAATGAACCATATTAAACACATTCTACAATATTGTATAGAATTTTAGATGGAAATTATTCTTAACCTAGTAACAACGTAATTCTAATCCAGGTAGGATTCTACAATATCTTTAATTTCACTAATATAAAAAACCTTGAAACACTTTTGTTCAATTTATTTTTAATTGGATTGATAGTAACCCTTCCTCTTTTGGTGTAAAATTTCTGTAGATCCCCTTTAATCTTTGATTCTTCGATTAAGTCCCCTATTTATTTCTTCAGTACTCCAAGCTGTTCATTCTTCCATTGGCTTGCTTTAACCTTTTTCGTGCGCAAAGTAAATAGGGTCACGTCATTGTCATCATCTTCCAAGCCTCTCTTCAGTTGAGAAGAAGAGCCTTGCTCTGTCGATTCCATTGCGGAGTCATCGTTACTCTCCACCTCTACACCAAGAAAATCTTCTCCGCCACCTTGATAACTTTTCGTTACAGGAGTCTGCTCATTTTGCAGGGATAATTCCATTCTATTTGAATTATGTAGATCCTCACTGCTCTTAATTGATCCTTCGATTCCATCATCCTTGGACACTTTCTTTAGCGGAGTGGAAGTACCATGACTGCTTGTTGATTGGAACGGGACTATTTCATCAAATGAAATCACTGCAGCTGCAGCATCTGTTAACCGGAGTAATTATAATATCTCTCAGAGCATGGCTGTGGTTCATAGCATCAGCCAACTTTCGCTCCTGCTCGAGCGTCAGGTTTTGTTTCCTGCTATTAGACACCTTGGAGCCTCTTGCAACCCTGGTTGTGATAGATTTCCCAGATTCAGTCTTGAATTTTTTTAAGAGGTTCCACGCTCCACCAAATGTCAACATGTCCGCAATACCTTTCTCAGTAGAATTAGAGGATGAAAAAACAATTTCCGAGGGAAAATTAGTTATTTTTGGTTTCAGATGATCTATATACAGCAGGAGCATCTTGTACTCTGCATCATTGAACAGAACCGCTGCTGGTTTGCCAGACTTCTGATCGAGAACTTCAATAATGTAGAACAATTTCTGATTGACTTCTTTCCTTATAGCTTTCTTCACTTCTCCCTCAGTCATTGTTAGTAGCTCCTTTGTTCTTCGACCCAATCTCAACGTTGCCACTGCCATTAAATGATCCCTCACTTTTATGGCTTCTTCTTTGGTGTGAGTATCCTTGCCATCAAAGTTTTCTAATACGGACAAAAGAAACCTGTCGATGTTTGCGATCAATTTGTCTGTTTCCTCTTTATCGATAAGTTTCTCTCTCGCTGATTTTTTTGAGAGTATTCTTTCTGCTCCAACATTTTATATTATTATTTGTTTCATGCTATCAACTTCATGGTTGATAGCATGTAATAGTCTTGCCCGAATCATTACATTTTTGTTATCTGCCTCCGAAACAGCTTCAGGGCTATCTATGTCTAAGAGAAGAAATTTCAGCATCTTTTGGAAAGAGCTAATGTATTTCAGCTTGCTGGAAGAGTTTCTTTCTGTACTTTCATTAAATATGGTTAACATATTTCTTATAACTCTGGCATCCCACAGCTTATCAATGTTGAGATTCTGTTTAGTTTCACTTTCATAAGGCAGTAAAACGTCAATGGCCATAATTGCAGTCCTTTTAGAGCTGGAATGCACTATTATTTCTAGATGACTAATGAAAGCATCTTTCCATAAACACACTCTAGGTGAGTAAACTCTATTGTCTTTATACCTCTCTTTGTTGTAATCTTCTATTGCCTTCTTCATTTTTTTCTCCATCTCTTCTCTATCTTCAAGATTCGTAATTTTAATTTTAATCTAGTTTCGAAGATATTTTTTCGAAGTTTTTTTAGACAATTCAATGTTTCAATTTGAGACGATACAGCGTCCGAATACTTAAGTTCATCCCCTGTTAATTCTACTACTCTTCTATTAACAGTTTTCACAAAACACTTTGGGACAACAACACACTCTGTTACCAACGACATGTATCTTGCATCATCGTTATTTATACCATGAGTCCTTTTAATGTGATTTGTCATGTTGATGTAGAGGCTTTTGCAGAGTGTGCAACGTTTGTAATTAAACTTACGATTAACTAGTTCGGTGTGTTTGCTTCCTTGCCTTCGTTCCCTAGGCTTCTGTTCAGATTTTACAACTTTGTTTTTATTATTCTCCATTAAGAGAGACATCTTCGTGGCATTATCAATAAGATCAGAGGAGAGCTGAGGATGACAGGTTTAGATATGCCTACGTAATTTAAAGGTCTTTACTTTGCATGGCACCATCGGGCAAGTCAATCTCTTGCTTCCATCCTTTTGAATTTTACTGTCGTCGTTGTCATCATCATCATGTTGTTGTTGTTGTCGACCCCGCTCCACCACTGACACAGTGGTGGAGCCCTCACATCGAGAGACGGCGCAGCTACCCGCCAGGGTTCCCCCAGACCCGAAGGCGAGAAACCCAACTCCCCCCAGCCGGAAATGCTGAGTTTCAGCCAGGACCAGGTGGCGAACATGTGCACTGGGTCGGCTGAATGTGTGTGTAGTGCGTGTTAAATGTTATGCGTGTTGGTGAAGTGTGTGTGTTCCTCTCATGTACTCCACTCCCTTATGTTCCCAGTAGAGCTACCCACTTGTCTATAAGGGGGACCACTCCAGCTGGGTCAGTTCAGAGGTTTTCCGGGGTAAGGGTGGTAGGGACTGCAGTACAGTTGAAGAGATGTTTAGTGTCGTGCGTGTTGGTGTTAGAAAGTGGACAGTGTGGTGTTGGGTGTGTGTCGGGTGATATCTTGTGTAAGTAGCTGTAGAGATGTGGTGATTTGTTTGTCCTAAGTTGTGCTAGTTGTCTGCGTGTGTGTTTGGGTAGTGTTGATGTTTGGTGGTGTGGCGTTCAGAATTTTGTTGATTTGTTTGTTGTTTAGGTATGTTTGAACTGTTCGTGTGTGTATTGTTTTCATGTTTTGTTTGATGGTGTCTGTTGATGTGGTGTCTGGTGGTGTGTCTAGATTGATTGTGTAGTTGTTGTTGTTGTCATGGATGGTCTGTTTTTTGTGTCTTTGTGCGGTGTTCTGGTGTGTGAGGTAGTGCAGTGGGTGGTCAGGGTGTTGTGTCTTTTGTCTGTATTGTGATGCGTGTAGTTGTAGGTGTTGTTTGAGAGGGAGGGTTTGTGTTTCGTCGTGGAGATGTTGTATGTTTGTGTCTCGTGTGCAACCTGTGGCTATCCTAAGTGCTGTGTTTTGTACGATCTGTAGTGTGTTGATGTTTGTATCTGATGTGATGGGTGACCAAACTGTGTTACTGTACTCTTGGACGGGGCGTGTAATTGTTTTGTATGTATTTAGAAGTGTTTCTTTTGTTTTGCCCCAGTGTGTAGATGTGAGAGCTTCGATGACCTTAAGGGTCTGTTTGGCTTTTTGTGTTGTGTGTTTTATGTGTTGCGAGTATGTGAGCTTGGGGTCAAAGATGACTCCAAGTATTTTGGGGTTGCGTGTTGTGGGTAGGTATGTGTCTTGTATTTTGAGTGTGAGTGTTGTGCTGTATTCTGCTGGATCAGGAGTGAAAAGTGTTGTTTGTGTTTTGGAGGCGTTGAGTGTTAATTGGTTTTGTTTTGTCCAGGTGTGTATCTGTTCTAGGTATGGTTGTATTTGTGCCTGTGGTTCTTGTGTGATGAGAGAATGGTGATGTCGTCTGCGTATGTGATGAGTTGTACTGTGGGTATGTCAGATGTGTATATGTTGAAGAGTGTTGGTGATAGGACGCCTCCTTGTGGTACTCCTGTCTTCATGTGTCTGTGTCTGGAGTTTGTTCCGTTGTATTGTGTGTAGTTGTTGCGTCCTTTTATGTAATTGGCTATGAATTTGATGACTGAGTGTGGGATGTTAGTGTTGTGGATTTTGTGAATTAGTTTGTGTATGTTGACCGTGTCAAAGGCCTTGGACATGTCCAATGCCACTGACACGGTTCTGTCTGGTGGTTGTTTCTTGTTGAAACCTTGTGTGATGATGCTGTTTATGATGTGTAGTGCTGTTGTTGCTATTATTGTTATCATCTGGTAGTTGTGCGTTGGGTGGTGTGATTGTTGTTGTTTGTGTTAGGTGGTTGTGTGTGTAGTGAGCATTTACATGTGTTTGTGTACTGTGCAGGTCTAATGTTAGTGCAGATTTTCTGGTGAACCCAGTGTGGAGTGTTTGACCTGCACAGGAGTGATATGTGCCTACCTGTGATACGTCCTCCGCAGATGTCACACATCCACACGGTAGGTCCCGGATTTCGCTCAATATCTCCAGCCAAGAGAAGTAGAACACCCGCCCACGTGACCGGGAGGCTCACGGGACGGTGCACCGAAAAAACGGTGGTATTGGGTCCCCCTTTCGGGGGACATTTCTCCGATTTGAACAGGAGAAGCTCCTGCTGCGCCCCAACGACGTGCACGCCGGAGAACTTGGGACTCATCATCATCATCCTCCTCATCATAGTCATCAGATGATGAAGAGTTGTCTTTCGGCACACCTAGTTTATAATCCATTTGGAAAGCTCTTGCAAAATTATTCTTAAGCTTTAATGATGCAGATTCAACTCTTCTTCTCAATTCCTCTTGGGCATCCTTGACTTCCATCACCAAGGATTTAACAAGTAGTTTGGAAGTATGCCTTGGTAAATTATAAGAGTGAAATTGTAAGTCCTCATCTTCGAATTTTGGCAATGCATCCACTGCAACACCTTCTTCCTTGCATATATTTGTCATTAATAATTTCTGAAATAAATTAACACTTATTATAATCATATATTAAACTCTTCATCCAAATTCAAAATTATTTCAAGAAAACAAATCTAAATAATCTATCTATTGAGTAGTGATGGGAGGAGGTTGTTGTTATTAAACACCTCTGTTAATTATCTCGTGCGTCAGACCTGTGTTTCGCTTAGTCAGCACATTCGAGTGACCGGTGACTGTACTTTGCTGGTTCTGACTGTACTTTGTAATTGTTAATCCCTTTTGCAGCGCAATTAGCAGCGTTACTGCCATTCTTTAGTGCTTTTATTTAGGTTGTTTTTATCGTCAGTTAGTTTTGATTTTTATCTCTTTTAACCTTTTTATTCTGTAGTAAGCTGGTAAGTTAACCTTGTTTAGTTGTGTTGCAGGAAGTTTAAGTTACAGCTGAGGTAGGAATTGTTGGTCTGCCTGGTGAACTCTGAACGTCTGCCAAGTGTTTCCAGAGTATTGAGCAGGGAGGTTGTTGACCCCTGGATGCTCATGGGCACTCCGGTTGAGGGGTGCTGGTGGCATTTGCTCTGTTTTGCCAGTCAGACTGCTATTTTATTTTAATGATTGAGGGTGAGGATGTGCTCTGTAGCTCATGTGACACACGTAATAACCGAAAGAAAAGAGTTAAATGTGCACTGTGTTCTGGATGGTTTCACATGTCATGTGTGGGACTGACCAGGGCACAGGCGTCAGTTATAGTAAGATGGGTTTGTGTGGCGTGTCGAGGGCGGGGTACAATCGATGACCCCCAGGAGCGGCCCAATCAGCTGGTGAATTTGGAGGCATATATTGGTGGCTGTCGTTGCAGGTTGAGAGTCCTAAATACGATTCCCAGGGGATCAGTAATAGCTGTGGCGGGAGCCCTCCAACTGTTATTGCAGGGGGCTCTGACGCAGAAGACCCAATTAGCATGGACAAGGCTTATGAGCTTCTGCTACTGGGGGCTACAGTGCTCAGATGGCGGTAGGGAAGGTCGTAAGGTTTCTCTTGCTACCAAAATCAATCGGCAGGTGGCCCAATTTTTAGAGACTGACTCCCTACCTACGCTGCCTGAACCCATAATCCCAGTTGTTAATAATCGACACGCTTCAGACGATGACAAGTTACAAAAGTTGAAAAAAAGAGTGGCAGCTAAGTTTGCAGATGGTGACGTGAGTGGAGCAGTTCGTGAGCTGTCATCTTCGGATGGACTGGCCCAACGAAACGAAGAGACTGTCAGAGCGTTGAGGTCTAAACACCCGCTAGACTTGATGATGCCAGAGCCTCAAGATAATTCTCTAGTTGTGCCTATTGTTTCGGAGGAGGATGTCCGGAGGGCTGTTAATTCTTTTCGTCTTGGTTCTGCCGGAAAACCTGATGGCCTCAGGCCAGGTCATTTGAAGACGCTATTGTCCCATTCATCTGCAGAGGCTGGAGTACGTCTTTTGACCACTCTTACAGATTTTGTGAATGCGATATTGAGAGAAGTTCCTGATTTTGCTTTGTCAACTTTCTTTGGAGCCACATTGTGCGCTTTAACTAAAAAGGATGGTGGCATCAGACCCATAGCAGTTAGTAATACCTTGCGTAGGTTGGCTGCCAAGGTTGGTGCACGCCCCTTATCACACTCTCTTGGTAGTGAATTAAGACCGGTTCAGCTTGGGTTTTCTACGAAGGGTGGCTGTGAAGCTGCCGCACATTCTGCAAGACGGTACTTTAATGACTGTAACCATAGGAGGGTGTTTCTCAAGGTGGATATGAAAAACGCTTTCAATTGTCTGAGGAGAGATACCTTCCTTACTGTTATTCGTAACCGTGTGCCGGAGCTATATAAACTCCTTTGGCAAGCTTATTCTTCGCCTTCAGCTTTGTTTTTTGGTGAAGAGGTGCTGAGGTCGGAGACAGGTATCCAGCAGGGTGACCATTTTGGACCGGCTATGTTTGCTCTTGGAATTGACGAGGTGGCTCGCAGGGTTGAGTCAGAGTTCAATGTATGGTATCTGGACGACGCAGCCCTGGGAGATACACCGGAGAGAGTTTTGGAGGACGTAAAAACATTGATAGATGGGTTGAGTGCCATCGGACTTGAAGTTAATAGCACGAAATGTGAGCTGACCATTCTCGATGATAATGCCCCCTGGTGAAACAGAATTGTTGTTCCGGGCAGTGCTTCCAAACGTATGAGTGGTTCATAAGGACAATTGCTCCTTGTTGGGTGCGCCTTTAAGTGACTTGGGTATCCCCGAGGAGATTTTAAGGAAGAAAGAAGATCTGGATCTCATGGTCTCTCGATTGCGGGTGGTGGATAACCATCAAGCCTTCTTTTTGTTGAGAAATGTTTTCTCCATCCCGAAGCTACAATATGTTCTGCGGGCTTCTCCAGCTTACAAGCACGTAGTCGAACTTAGCTGCTTTGATGAATCATTTAGATCTGCCGTTGCCAGTGTGACCAATGTAGAGATGTTAGCTGATTCTTGGGTTCAGGCAACTTTACCGGTTGGCCTTGGTGGACTAGGTTGTAGGAGAGCTGGAGATATTGCCTTGCCTGCTTTTGTGTCTTCAATGTATTCTGTGAGTGATTTGATTGAAACTATTCTTTCTAATATTAATGTAGTCTGTAGTCGATACCGGAGAGCTCCCGGTACCAGTCCATGAGTCCAGTCAAAAAGAATGGGATACACCACGGGCTCATTCATTAATGGAGAGTCTGTTGGCTAGAGCTGATCAGGTGGCAAGGGCACGACTATTATCTGCATCTCTTAAAGAAACTGGAGTGTGGTTGAACGCGATTCCCATACCGTCATTGGGTACACAGCTCGATCCAGAGGTCCTGAGGGTAGCCAATGCTCTCAGAGTTGGTGCCAGAGTTTGTGAACTTCATTCTTGCCGCTGTGGCAGTGGGATGGATGTCAGAGGACTGCATGGCCTGTCTTGTAGGTACAGTTCTGGGCGTCACCCAAGACATGTAGCAATGAATGATGTGGTAAAACGGGCTTTGCAGAGAGTAGGACTCCCTTCAGTACTTGAGCCTCCTGGACTTGACAGAGGTGATGGTAAACGCCCAGATGGTATTACTGTGTTTCCTTACATGAATGGAAAGAGTCTGATTTGGGATTGCACGTGTGTCGACACATTTGCCGAGACACACCTCAATGATTCCGCAGTTGAGGCCGGATCAGCTGCCGGGGCTGCGGATAACCGTAAACGTCAGAAATACTCCGCACTTGGATATGCATACAAATTTGAGCCAATTGCTATAGAGACCACAGGAGCGTACGGTAGAACGACCTACTTGATCATGAAGTCCATAGGTAGACGCCTTGTTGAGACAACGAATGATCCAAGGGAGTCTGCCTGGTTCCAACAGCGAATGGCTCTTGCGATCCAAAGAGGGAATGCCTTCAGCATCCTCTCAGCCGCGAAGGAGAGGTTTTAAGGGTCGGGTCCACCCCTTCAGGGAATTCAACCCCTCACTCGTAGTTCCTGAAGGAATTTCCTCTTCTGTAAAGATTTTATCCTTCTTGTTTTTAATGGAAAAATATTGTCTTTTTAAACAAAAAAAAAATAATAATAATAATCATATCAATATACTTCAGAATTTAATAAATACCACTACTACTCAATTTAAATGCCATGATAATTTAATCATTTTTTAGTAACTAGCAAAAATAAGCAAATTTTTTCATTACTATACAGTTCAATTTAACTCTATTCATCTAATATGAAATTATTGAATGAATGCTATATAACACATCAAAACAATCAATCATGGTCAAGGAGACTTAACTCTTAGCTAATTACTATACTTTTTGTCCCATAAACCTTTTATGCATTCACCTTAGTTTTCGATATTAAAAGACTGTTCAAGTTACTGATTTAAGAAAACTGAAGTACATCCTAATATTATGTATTTGTATTGGATATAAGCAGGTATTAACCCGATAGAGTATAGGGTGAGGAATCAATTAGCGTTCGGTAATAATAATTTAGATAGTTATAGGCCATCATGGTTCATATTTATGTTAATTGGAAATGCTTCCTTTCGGTAATTTGCAAACAGAAATTAGCGTTCGGTAATTGATGCCTTACCCTATATCAGTTTATTGTTTCAATTGTATTGACAATTAAACGGAAAATATTTAAAGAAAGTTATAAATAAAATTGTAACAAAAATTAAAACTTACCAGTTCAGAACAGACTTGGGTCCACAGAATTCAGTCATTTTGAAAACTTTACTTTTAAGGGGACCGTTCCCGGGAAAAATGGCAAAATTAAAGAAATTTTTTTTGTGTAAATAGTTGCTTTTTAACCTTCTAATAGTGGGTGCAAAATATCAGAGCTCTCATGTTACTCTTTCCCCTGGGGAGAGGGAGAAAGGGGACCGGGGGGTAGGAAGTCAATATGTACTCTAAAAACCAACTCTCAGCCAATTATAATTCGTAATAATTAATTATCTCGCTATATCTGGTATCTAACGTGCCACTATTCAGATGCACACTAAGGTATGCCCCTCAGTTACCCGCAAACCTTCACAGGAGTCGTATGCAGCGTGTCAGATTATCAAACTTTGAGTGGGATATTCTATTAGTTCAGAGATCTAAAAATCTTGTAATTCAAAAGCCTAAGGCTGCCTTCACACCAAAAGCTGTTGAGCAGGCAGGCAGTATTTGAGAAACACGGTAATGCATTGGAGCGTTCACACCAAAAGCAGGCGGTTGAGCGGCCAGGCGCGGTTAGCAAAGCTGCTAGCTGTTGGCGTGAGATGCGATCGATTCCTGCTCCTAACCGCTGCTGTGCAGGCTACCAGATGTGCGATTAGTGTCAATTAGTGTATAAAGAGGCGTCGAAGAGAGAGGTTGTGAACAATCGCTATGGATATTGAGCAGCTAATATCAAGAAGTATTTGAGTGCAAAGCTAACAGGCGTTCATCTAAACCGAAACATAGCGACTGGAACTATATCAAACCAATGGAGGAAAATTGGACAGATATTGATATGAAATCACAAGATTTTGATATGAAATAAATGAATTTCTATTTAACTAAATAATTTTTATTTTTTTCTGTATGATTGAATCGGTTTCATATTTTATATCTGTATATATTTCACAAAGGTAAATGTATTAATATCAATTTAATTTTATTACGTTATAGTTTATTTAACTTCTATTTTTTGTTAGAATGTCTAACTTATCTAAATTACCTAATATTATTAAGTGAATCTGGTCATTGGAATTGTCGAATGTATCCAGATTCACTCACAAAAAGTATCTAGATACACTTACTAATAAGAATCTTTAAGATACAAATACAATATACTCTAATTTACCCATAAATAAATTTCTATTTTCAACCATATGCAATAGTTAAAACTTTATAAAGAGTTCCAAGTGAAGACAAATTGCACAAATATGATAAATAATCCAATTGACGCTGTAATAAAATACTCTTTTTATCAATGCTTTAATATGATAATAAATAGATAATATGATAATAAATCTATCTAAAAATATAAATATATTTAAAAAATATAAAAATGTTACATTTTACATAACAATTAACAGAGAAGAAATTTATCAATTCTATAAATAATATTTCTAATCTTAACTAGCTTTTATGAATAGAAAGAGAACGACCGCCATATAAAAACTGCTTCATCAACTGCTCGCGGTGTGAAGGGCACACTGCTCAACTGCCTGCCTGCTCAACAGCTTTTGGTGTGAATGCACCCTAAGGCGCTTACAATTTTGAAGCTACGGCATTGCGATTTTTTGCATTCGATTCTCCCCGGAATTCTCTACAAACTCTGGAAGAGTTTTATTCAATTATCGAATTATATTTCAAAATATTGAATTTTGAAATTTATACTTTTTCAATTTTTTTTTCACTAAAAATTTCAATAATTCGAAAACCAATTCGAAAAAAAAAAAAACGCTTCCACAGTTTGTAGAGAATCTTGTGGAGAATCGAATGTAAAAAACCATTATGTCATAGCTACAAAATTATAGTATCCATTTATTAATTTACACACTGTTCGAAATTCGAATAACTCGTTTTCTATGGGTCGATTCGAAAAAATGTCAAGACACAAAAACATCTTAGAATTAATTTTATTTGAATGAACAAAGTTTCACAACCGTAGCTTCAATAATAAAAAAAACTTTTCAAAATCTGGGAACGGTGCCCTTAAAAGTTTTGAAGACTTTATAAATTAAATTAATTTTCAAAGTTATAAAAAGTAGCTTAATGAATGAGCTAATTTTTCCTGAAAAAAAAATAAATTTCAAAATTTCGAAAATGGTTAGAAACTGTTATTTGAGCCGTGCACTCCTATGATATTTCAATAAAGTACTTTTATTTATTTAGTTAGACGGTTAGAGGTTACATATACGTAGAAGCAAGAATTTATAAAAAGTTAATTAAATTTTCAGCTGCATACCTATACCATCATGACCTGTACTTTTTAACGTTATAGAATTTATTATATTTAATAACCGTATTGAATCTAAAGTTTAGTATGAATAGAAAACTCATTCGCTAAAGAACTCAGATTTTGCTGACAATTATTTCAATCCAAATTATTATTCAAATATAGATTAATCAAAATTATAATATACACGTTAGCTCCCACAATTCGAATTGAAATTTCTTCCTTGATAGTTACGGTTCAGGTAAATATCTAGATAAATATTACTAAAGTTATTACGAATACTTTCATAATGTTATCCGAAGTTTCAGTAGTTTTTATACTTTCAGTGATAAAAGATGAAACCACTAAACACAAATTTATAAAAAAATTATTAATTCATATACCATGGATAAAAACTCATTTTATTATTCCTATTATCTGTAATACATCGGTAATAGCGTAATAACTATTTCATAAAACTACTTCAATAGAATTTTTTTCTTATTTAATTAACTAAAGCAAATAAAATCCTGCATAAATACAATATAGAAATAAAATTTGAATAATTAATTTAGGTATCAAACGTCTGCTTCGGAACTGAAGGCCATATCGCTGACGTTAAATAGGAAATTGAATACAAGGGACTAGAAGAGGTAGTCATAATGGAAAGTGGTTCAATGAACAATGTCCCCTACCACCAGTCGGTGATAATTAGGGTTGAGACAATATGCACTGCATATTATGCAGTGTATGCACATAAATATTTTGTGCATATTCGCTTGAAATATGCATTTCCATAAAGTGCATATGCATTTTATAAAACGCATATGCATTTTATAAAAAGCATATGCATTTATAAAACGCATATGCAAAATATATGCATTTGTAAAACGCATATACAAAATGTATGCAGCAAATAATTTTAATTAAAAAAAACATTACACGTATGGATTTCTTGAAATAGGCTGTTACTAAGAAGCTCATATATTGTAATATTTTTTTATTAAATGTAAAAAATATTTAAAAACTAAGTGGTAAAATAAAGGATGGTTATTAATATCTTTTAATTGAAGATAATTTCAATATATTGAAACACTTTTTACAAAGCTTACAAGTCTTGAATATGAAGAATCTAGTATACAGGTAATTAATTGAAGCTCGTACAGCGAATGATCTTCAAACGGACATCCACTAAAAAAGACAAAAATTATACGTTCTTCTGACCATGCAACTCCTACAACAACCTCTTTAAATTATATAGTTTAACTAATATTCTATTTGTCTACCAATTATCTAGTCGCTCATTTATTATATTCAAGGTATTACAATTTACAATAAACACTTAATGTATTGTTTTTAAGATTTTCAGTATTTTGATTTTGTTACTCATTTCCTACACATTTTCTTTGATTAGAGAAGCTCTATAAAATTAAAGAGGTGTAACTACCCTATATTTTCACTTGGTTTAGTTACTAATATATTTGTTTCATTTTATTTACCTTATTATTTCGTATACCTACGTACAATTTATATGAGTAATTTATATTAATATCTTAAGATTTTCATAAAAAATGTATTCAATAATAATCTGAGATTGTTTACCCTCATTAGAGTTTCTTTGAAATGCGGTTAAAGAAAACTTAAAAGTTAAAATCCCCAATTAAAATAATAATTTTTGTCCTCTATAAATGGGCTTTACCTGTATACTGTCCGTTGTACGAGCTTTACCTGTATATAAAATATATAAATGAATATTTACAGTAACACTAGTTTAGAAAATAGGAAAATCAGTCGGTACGTTAAAAAAACTTTATTATTACCTTCGCAAATTTGCAGACGGTTATATTTTATCCGGCATTTATTCATCTATTTATCATCTTGTTATTCGCATAACTGAAACAGTGTTCTACCAAATTGCCTGAAATTTTGGGAGCGACCCGGTAAAAGGTCAAGGTCATTGTTATTCATAACTCCAAAAGTATTGAACCATATTGCATGAAACATGATGGGACGATTGGTCAATATACAGGAACCATTTTGGGAGAAAACGAGTCAAAGCAACGGCGATGGTATGCGCTCTACCAAGTGCGCGTAATCTAGTTACTGTATATTTTAGGTTTTCAAAACTAAAATATTTTTGTACTCATAAAATATCCCCTCTACATCACATGAAACTAGAGGTGCGTACAGAAGACTCGCCATATTTGATGGGCCAAGTTATTTTAAAATTTCATGTAGATTGACTTGTGCAGATTCTCTTGTCAGAATTGATTTTATGTCAATGATGAATGAATATCCTTCATTTTTGGATAATATGTACTGATTAGTTATTACTAATATAAGCTTTACGTAATATTTCTATCATAAATATTCTTGAGTAAATTTGAATTTTTTTTATCTTTGTGATACTGATCACTGTTGAGATTGACCTGCCTCGCGCCTCAATTTTCTCTATTGTTAATGAAATTACTAAGAATGTTGAATATATATATATACTTACTTTCATCCTTTCTATGCTCTGTAGAAGTTTTTGACGTTCTTCTCTGATAAATATCTAGGATATTAAGAAGCAGAGTTCAATCAAGTTCCCCACCTCACTATAACCTAGCCTATAATATTCAAATTTCCTAAGTAGAATAAAAATCTAGTTCTTATTCATTCACCTGATACTATTCATCTATCTATATATGTAGAAGTTTATCATTCGAATATCAAAAATCAACTTATTTTACTAATCATTTTCTATTTGCCTATTATTTTTTCTAATGTGCATCTAATTTGCATATGCACTTTCTATTTTGCATATGAATTTTCTACTTGCATATGCAATTCAAGAATTGCATATGCATTTCAAGAATTGCATATGCATTTCAAGATTTGCATATGCGTTTTTTATATGCATATGCATTTTTTCACCAATATGCAAAATATGCAAAGTCACAACCCTAGTGATAATGCTCATGGATGCAGAAAAGCTACTCCGTGAATGCAGTCACTTACCAACCAAGGAAAGTGACTCACGGGTGGAAGAGGAAAATGAAGAGGTGATAAACACCTACGCAAAATCTAAAACCTCGTAGTTGAAGAGCACAACTCTAGCGCTATCCTCTAAAACTGCAAGTAGTGTTAACAGTTCGGGGTCCACTCGTTCTATCCCATTCACAACAGACAGCTTCAGGAGAGTCCCTGGGGGCTACTTTCATAAATAATTAATTTTAATAAAATTTAGCATCTCAATAATGGTATTAACTTACATTGGATAGACATAGATCGTAATTCAGTGGCATATCTGCTAAAGCTCTTGCTTCACTGTTAAAAGAGAACAATTAATTAACATTGGTCAACGTATTATTAACATTACAAGCTAATTTTCATAGATAACTTTTACCTCCACAAAAATTTATTGACATTATTATTCATTTAAATAAAATATTTGAATATTTTGCTGATAAATATAATTTTTTTCTTTCCATTGCATATTTTTGTCACTAATTGTATGCAAATTTTAACCCTATTCTAATAAAAACTAGTCTGTAATAACGCCACAATAACGTCAGAGATACGGTGGGCATTTTAGAGTACCTATCCCTAACTCGGTGTCCGGATAACTGCCAGTCACTTATTGGCAATACATGTATATTTTTTGAACTTCTGAAATATTCTATAGTTATAAATACATTTTAATTTGTAAAAAAAACCGGCGTTAGTCTTTCTATAAGAGGTTAAAGGGACATTCATTTTTACAGTAATAACTACATAGATATTGGAATACTTAAATAATATTCAAAGAAAAATAATATTTCAACAAATCTTCTTCATTAATCACTCAGTAAACCAAACTTCAGTACACATAAGGATTTTATAATTACTATTTTTAACTTATTTTCAAAGTCACGTAAATTTTAGAAACATGTTCAGATACGTTTATGGCCTCTTGTTTTTAATTTCCTATTGACGTCAGCAATATAGCCTTTGGTTCCGAAGCAAACGTTACACCCTGTGTACTGATTTGTGATAACTAGACACACCTTCCCCCTTCAACACATATTACCTATTATTGATTTCTTTTTATCCTCTTTCTTCCCCCCCCCCCTCATTCAATTGCCTTCACTTTTTCATTTTCTCAGAAACAGCTTTCACCACCAATTACTAATCAATCACTCACGGGGCCTTTATTCAAGCGCACTATACCCCAGGGTGACAGAGAGTGTGTGATGGCGTGCGTCATCACTCTCATGATCAACAACTTTTTTTCAACTTGATCAAATCTCAAACCCTAATCCAAATGGCAATTAATCGTGGCAATCTCAATTTCCTGTATAGTGAATGATATATACTCATTTTAGTACAGAGATGTGCACATATGTGTTCTTGAAATTATTATGTTAACTGATATACAGTACACTTCATACGAGGCTTCTTTCACAGTTTACATTGTTTCTGATTGAGACAGCTGTCTTATAAAATAGATCCATGAAATATAATTTGAATATATCAACAAAATCTGAGTACAGTATTTGATAGCATTTCATTCACAAATGAAATTTTTATGATCTATGATTCCAAAAATGTATTTTATCAAAGCCCTTTAAACAACGACTTAATTTTCATGTATTAGGATACCTATTAGCACTCTGTTAAATTGGTAATGGTTATTAGCTACTAATATAACGGCTAGCACCGGGCTGCACTCGCTCCTGTACGTAGCGAGTGCCATGAAATATATTAAAGAAGAAAAACAGTAACAAATTCGGATAATAACATAGGCCACACAAGAAAGATTTCGTATCAGCAGCTAGTCATATAAGATCTACTGAAGGGGCTTAGTTTCTGTTAAGGAAAACACAAGACTTGCAAATTAACTTTTTTAGCATTTCAAAGAAAAGCTCTAAATATTGAGATATCATTTCTCATGTCAAATATAACCAACAAGCTAGAATATTTAAACAGATGAATAATTGTTAAATTTCAATAAAACAAAAAATAGGTAGGTTGAGAAATATAATTTGAGTTATATATATATTGATATACAAAAATGAACATAAATAAACTTGTCCTGGTACTTTTAGGCATTCAAACACAGTGCGTAAGTCTGAGTCTTTTAATTTTGTGATCTGGGAACATGAGAAATACATATAATTACAAAAGGGCAACAAAAGAAATCATAGAGCAAAAACCGCTCCAAATTAAACATTCTGAAAATTAAAGGTATGGAAAGTAATGTCAATAAATAGCCAGCGACAATTTTTAAATTGTCTCTCCTTCCAACAAAGCAAGAATTTTAACAAACATTTAAATAAACTATGAATCCTAAATAAACTTTGAATCTTAAATAAATTAACTTTTAAATACACAACAACATTCTCAAACCTCCAACCTTCGAGAATATTGACACCCAAACTAGTTTCTTTGAAATTAGATATTAAAAAAGCGCTATGATCGGTAACAGAGTATAAACAATTACATGGAAATTTACCTTGGCCAAATATAGATTCATGAATACAAAATTGTGCCTATATAAATGAACTCACTTGGTTTTGGGAAGAGGGTGGTAAATACGTCAACTTAGATTGAAAACACTGCGCTATGCATAAGGCGATATATTCGGAACATACAAAGTAATTGAATTACTAAAAATAGTCTGAGGAATAAGGAAGAGAATTTAAAAGGTAAACAAATTGAGGGATAAGATTACAGGGCGGCAAATAATTTAAGAATGAAATTTAACTATTTAAATTTAATTTAACTCTAGTGATACGAGAAATATTGCGCTACTAAACTACTCAGCTAAGAATATTCACTTCACAAATTAGTATGGCTAATAGAACAAAAAATTTCTGTTAAGTAAATACACTATTTGCAGCAATCTAAAGAAGTATAAAAAATCAGGCATAACCTAGTAAGTGTCAAATAAGTTTTTAGTTTAACATCACTGGACGTGACAAAACTTCTTTGTAAGATGGAGCTAAACAGAAACAATTAAATTTTAATTTAAATAATAAATATGGAAAATAATATATCCATATATCCATTAACTATAATATCCATAAAGACTATTCATAATACTAATAAATCAAAATAAGATTTCGTATTAAATACAAAAACTATGATCAAAGTATATAACATATTTCTCATAATGAATACTGATAAAAAGATCAAGAAAATTTGTTTATATTTTCAAATAATCACACAGATTAGGGTTGAGTCATGAATTAGATCAACCTTTACACTTACTCTGTCATATAATTGATATAAAATCCATAATATTAAATTACCCATCATCATTCAGTCTCATGAAGCGAGTTGTGGCTGTATCCTTGGGAGGAGCACAAGCGATATCTATGTCAGGTGACTGGGGGAAGTAAGAGAGGATAGCTTTCGGTTTGTTGTGGAGAGAGAAAAAGGTGTCAGTTGTGCAGAGTGTGACAGGGTGCTGCAAAAG
>CANNZV010001869.1:125270-236587 GCA_947561585.1 Caprella mutica | reverse complement strand
CACAGTACACGTGACTCACAGACTATACATTATGACTCACAGTATACATGACTCACAGACTATACATTATGACTCACAGTATACGTGACTCACAGACTATACATTATGACTCACAGTACACGTGATTCACAGACTATACATTATGACTCACAGTATACATGACTCACAGACTATACATTATGACTCACAGTATACGTGACTCACAGACTATACATTATGACTCACAGTATACATGACTCACAGACTATACATTATGACTCACAGTACACGTGACTCACAGACTATACATTATGACTCACAGTATACTTTCAAAAATAAATAAGAAAAAGTGCCATCTAGTCCTAAATAATAAAAGGTTCGGCAGAAATCTTTGACGCTATATTCCCATAAACATTAAACATAGAACATTTGTATATCTATGTGAGATTTTAAAAATAATAAGTTTAAAAATTGATCACTAGTTAGTACGGTTTATATATATTATTCGATTAACTTTTTCTGATCCATGAATATTAAAAGATATTTTGCAATATGTAATGGAAATATAACGCCATCTATTGGGTTTATAATTATCTTAGGTTATCATAAAAGAACATATTTTTAATTATTTATTCATACCAAGAACTAATGGATAATTATTTTTAATATTATGTTGTAGTATTTGTTATTAAAATTTCAAACCAAATATTCATTTCATCTTCTTATGTCTACAAACTTCAATATGAAATTAATTAAACTTTTTCAATGGAAAAGTCTATTAATAAATATCTTATAAAAGAAAATATTTTTTATTTGTATTTTAAGGAATTTGAAACTGACTCACTAGTTTGATGTTATGACTCACTAGTTTGATGTTATGACTCACTAGTTTGATGTTATGACTCACTAGTTTGATGTTATGACTCACTAGTTTGATGTTATGACTCACTAGTTTGATGTTATGACTCACTAGTTTGATGTTATGACTCACTAGTTTGATGTTATGACTCACTAGTTTGATGTTATGACTTACTGACGTACATTTATTATATTCAAGGTATTACAATTTACAATAAACACTTAATGTATTGTTTTTAAGATTTACAGTATTTTGATTTTGTTACTACTTTCCTACACATTTTCTTTGATTAGAAAAGCTCTATAAAATTAAAACAAGGTTGTTTTAATTTTAATTTTACCCTATATTTTCACTTGGTTTAGTTACTAATATCTTTGTTTCATTTTAATTACCTTATTATTTTGTACCTACGTACAATTATATGAGTGAGTTATATAAATATTAGCACCCAGGGGCTCTATCCTGAAACTGTCTATGGTGAATGGAAGAGAAGTGGGGTGGCGTCCCTTGGGCCCCGAACTGTTGTAATTTGGATGATGGATTGTCTTTTTTCAATTTTACTATGTTTATCACTTTTTTAACCCTACTTGCAGTTTTAGAGGATAGCGCTAGGGTTATGCTCTTCAATTACGAGGTCTTAGTTTTTGTGTTAGATAGGCTCGTAGGCTTCATTTACTATCACCTCTTCATTTTCCTCTTCCATCCGTGAGTGCAGCCACCGGTGCTTGTGTTCCGTTTCGTCACATTCCTTGGTAAGTGACTGCATTCACGAAGTAGCTTTTCTGCATCCATGAGCATTGTCACCGACGGTGGTAAGTGACTTTGTTCATGGAGCCACTTTTCTCTCTGACTGCTTCTTCCAGTCCTTTGTATTTAATTTCCTTTTGACGTCAGCGATATAGCCTTTGGTTCTGAAGCAGACGTTAAACCCCTACTACAAAAATCATCAATATGCATTTGCATATGTTATGCATTTAATAGTAATGCTCCAAATTTAAAATGTCAAGTATTTCAAAAGACTCAATTGTTTCAGAGAACGACATATTATATTGTTGGCTCTATAGGATACTACTGTATATTAGTGAAGTGAATTTTCATGGGTACCAGTTATTTAAGAATAGAAACTAGGTATACACTATACATACACTGACCACCTGTGTCTATAATCTATTACTATTATTATCCTACTCTTTATTTATATTACTGTATGTGTTACTTTTATGGCGCCATATAGTTAATCATATTCATTAATTTTCGGACAAAAATTTAAAGTCATATTCATCAGGAAAACTAAACTATGAAAAACCTAAAGGTATATAACAAATAAATTAGGGTGTTTGTTCAACCTCCCACCAGATATAAACAGCTGGAAGTGCATCTATTGCCTTCCTTTCAAATGCATATGCGTTTTCTCAAAGAGCATAAAACCTGCTGCATATGCAGTATATTTCCCGGTGCATATATATGTACTGCATATTTGGAAAAGCATATAGTCACAACCCTACTCATGATATTTAGATTCTGTACTATTTTTTAAATTGTTAAAAATCGAAGAGTTAATCTCTGCCTATATATTGAACATGAAATCACTAAGTGAAATAAACTGTAAACCTTAGTGCATACCGTCTCACTGATTCAAGAAATTAATTAAACTTCCACAACAGTTTCCTGGCTGAGAAATAAGTAGTCTAGTTGATATCACATTGATTACTAGGGTTGCGACAATATGCTTTTAGCATAAAAATATATTCTTGAGCCATGGCTTACTCAATTATATCATTAAGTAAGCCAGGCTTGAGTATATAAGGAATCATATTATTTTTATATATAATACTATAATCATTCTATTTTATTCTACTATTTTTAGTATTCAAAATAATTCACTCGAGTTACATTATAACATGTTTTTGAATAGTGATCCCCAAGTAATATTGAGATATTCCTGGAATATTCCCTCGGTATTTATATATTCCCTCATTATCCGTTATCGTAATAGGATATCGAGGGAATATTCCTGGAATAGTTCAAATTTATCAAATCTTCTTACGATATCCAGGGAATATTCCAGGAATTGAAGTAAATTTAATGGATTCCCTAATGATTTCGAGGGAATATTAAAGGAATTAGTGAAAATTAGTTGACCCCCTTACGATTTCGTGAGAATATTCCTGGAATTAAAGGGAATTGGTTTATCCCTTATGATATCGAGGGAATATTCCTGGAATTAAAGGGAATTGGTTTATCCCTTAAGATTTCGTGGGAATATTCCTGAAATTAATGAAATTAGTTGATCCCCTTACGATTTCGAGGGAATATTAAACAGTATATTAAATAAAATACAAATCAATGGTAACATTCCAGTACATCTATTATTTTAGTGAGAATAGGTGTTTTCGAATAAAGTGGAAATTAGGAGAAGGTTTATCCTATATTTTATTATATAGAATTTATTAACATAGGGTTCTTAGAATATTTTACGGTCCTATAAAAAGGGTTGAAGGGGAAGCTTCGAACCTTTAACAATGTTAACTCCTTATTTTCTATTATACAGTATGGGCAACAAAAATGTTTCCTCTTTTTCAAATACTTGAAACTCATTAGCCAATTGACGAAAAAACTGTATCTTGGTTTCTTTTTCTCTGCCTCCTTTTGTACTAATAATAAAAAAAAAACAATTTTTTAACTGATGGACATAGTTTAAGAACAGGTAAGCAAAGAGTGAGGGTGATTATTTTTGTCATTGCACGAAGGTTATTCTTAGAGCTAACTCTGTGATTTTATTTACTAAAAGGCAGTGAATAAAAGGGAAAAATATTATAATGGCAGACATTTTAATACAGGGTGCTTAAACTTCTTCCTTGGAAGCTATTTGGAAATAGAACAACTTCATTGACATTTTGATCCCATTGAAGTTTTCACTCTGAATATTTATCCTTCGCTTGTTAATTGCATGGTTAAGGCCCACATTCATGTTTAACATCGCGGGAAAAAAGCTCTTCTTAAAATGTGTTTACACTTGCGTTTTTTTAATCGCTGATGGAAAAGTCACATTAAATTTTTACTTCAGCGATGAAAAAAAAACGCAAGTGAGAACACATTTTCAGAAGAATATTTTTTTCCGTGCTGTTTAAAATGTAAATGTGAAGCGGGCCTTAACCATACAATGATAAAACGAAGAATGAATATTCAGAGTGAAAACTTCAATAAGATCGAAATGCCACTGGAGTTGTTCTATTTCCAATTTTGATCTGTGTAACCTTTATTAATGACTTTTTTATTTCTGACTGAAGATGGAAAATGCGACTTGTGCAGACGATACATCGTGGGAACTCCCGACCCCGTAAATATCTGCAAGTGCAGTCGGTATTGCGAAGAATGTACACAAATTATCAAAGTATTTCTCGGAAATGAACCGCACACATGGTAAGTCTAAACCGATTTATTGAATTCTAATTTTTTTTAAATTAAAAAATTGACATGGTGAGTTAATGTTCCAGAGAAACTATAGAATAAAACAGTAGTTCTATTAAGTCATTAGTAATTCATATGTAATATTAGTAAGATTTTTTATAAGGTATATTTAAAGGACAATATATTTCTAAAAAAAATATTAGAAATGTATTTATAAACGAAAACAACCATCAAATTATGGCCTCTTTTTTTTATATTTCTTGTCTTGATAGTCAGTCGTTTTACTCATTTTTTTAATAGTTGAATAACTTTGAGAATAGTTATATTGAAAAGTCCTCTTCAGGCTCCAATAAATAATAAGTTTCTTATATAACTCTGTAAACCTGAAATCTACGATCAACAATTTAATAAGATTTCAAAATAAGGTTCAGTCTACAATTTCTCATATGCCATTGGCCCCCGAAATGTAATAAGGATTAGCTATTATCTTACATCAATTTTAACATGTTTATCATTTTTTAACGCTACTTACAGTTTTAGATGAAAGAACTAGGCTTATGCTCTTCAAATAAGAGGTCTTAGATTTTTGTCTTAAATAGGCTTCATTTACCGTCATCTCTACACTTTACTCTTTGCTTTTTATATAAGATAAACTCGTAGGCTTCATTTACTATCACCTCTTCATTTCCCTCTTAGATTTTTGTGTTAGGTAACCTTTTCCACTTCCATCCTTGAGTGTAGCCACCAGTGCTTGTGTTCTTTTTCGTCACATTCTGTGCTAAGTCACTGCATTCAAGAAAATTTTAGTTATTCAATCTTTCTCTACAGGTTCTGCGTGTATTGTAACCATCCAAATTTGATTCAATTCAAGTTTCAAGTAAGGATGGATATTCTTCGCCATATCAGAAAATTAATGGAGTTCCACAATAAACTTAGTATATTTTCAATATCTGCCAGCAACTTCGTATGGAAAGCAGAAAATGAGGTAGTAGAGCTATGCCCAACATATCAAGTAGTTAATGTAAAACCTGATGGCCATTCTCTACTATACTCAATGGTCATTTCGTATTTGGACACGTAAAGGATGTTAGGTTATCACAACGGTATCAATTCTGATTTATTTATGAAACATCTTTTGAAAGAATTTATAAAGAACTGTTTCAAATACAGTGATGAAACTGAATACGAAAACAAGACTACTACTGTCAGGTGGTTCAATATTTTATCAATAAAAATTAGATTGTGATATTGTGGAAAATATACCAGAAACTCTCTCGAAACTTTTAAAATTTAATTTACGGAGTCATATGGTAGAATATAACATAACTCATGAACTAGAGCACAGAATCAGTTGTATCTATGGCTATACTTTTTAATGAAGTGGAATAAAAACTTCAGTGACTGACAATTTTAATTTAGAATAACCACATTACACGTTCTCTGTGTGGAAGATAGGAGGGCAATGTCACAGGTAGAGAGCTGTGAGTCTGAGCTATGTTTATGTAGCGTAAAAATAGGTAGTGAGGATGATGACGTCACATTACCTGTAACGGTAATAACGACTGCATGGTATTCAAAGATTATTTCAGTTTCTTTATATTTCTGAATCCCTGTTTGAAATTTTGTCAACTTATTTCAATTTACTTAATAATAATATGTATATCGAGATATAGTTGACAACTTTAACAAAAACTTTAAACAGTTATACGTCATGTGACGTCATCAACCGCACTACCTATTTTTACGCTACACAAACTCAGCTGACACCCACAGCTCTCTACTTGTGTCATTCCGATCATAACTTCCATACAGAGCACATGTACTGAAAACACTTCCTACAGATAGACACTAAAAAGTAAATATTTTAAGTTATAATAAATATATTCCCTCTTAAAAATAAGATAATAACGTACCAAGGTATTCAGTTGTTGTAGTGTTCTCTAAATTGAATTAGTTTCTGAGGTTTATAGTCTTCACCATATTTAAATTCCTAACCATTCATAGTGATTTCTATTTCGACATTTAACTTCTTAAGTTTTATTTACGGTGTCCACTATGTTACCAGTAAAAATTTAATCACAAATATATCTATTTACCTGGAGAAAGTAACTCCTTTGCAATTCCTCTGACAGAACACTGAGAAATTTGAACGATTGATATATTCTTGTAGCTAAATTTCTCCCTTCCGTGTTAAATTTTATTAGTTCGCCTAGATATCGCTTGTTTGCAAAAACATCATAAACACATGTATTTTAGTTATCCATATAAACATAAATCTTAAAATACTGATAATACAAATTTCATGATTGTAGCTCGAAATATTCACCGCTACAGAGCCTTAACTTTTCAAATGATATACCATTGAATGTACAGGCATTTCAGTACCCTGAAAATCAGATTTATTGGATTTATAAGTATTCTCGAAAATGAAGGATATATTCCTAGTGCGAATAAACAATGGCGAAAGCGTGGAGCAAGCAGGGGCCATCGGGCGCTACATTAATTAAAAATAGTCGTTGAAGCTTAGGGGTTAAAAATTGGAGCTATCTTCTCTGAGCTTCTTTCAAACGATCAATTAGTACGATCGGTAAAGAATAAGTCTTTAGCTCAAGAAACTGTGAACACCTATTCTAGCTATCTAAAACCAATCAAATTTACACCTTCCTGATTGATGTTGACTCAGACATGGAAAGATAGTTAGTTACTGCAATTTACCTGCTTCACCCTAGCTTCAAATCACTCGTAAAATTAATGAATCTTATATGTATTGAGCTTCCTTTGATATACAAAATTCCAATATCAATTCATTTTGGAAGAATTTGAAGACTCTCTTTAAAGGGACCAGTCAGATTTGATGACACCGTAAAAATATATTACGAATGGATTGTTGAATTTGATGAATAGAATTTTCTGAACACCAGTTGGATCCCTATCCTGGCGACCCTTAACCCATTTATCCTGCCTTGAGATTAGCGTAGAGTTGAGCAGGCATGCTCATTTGCTCAACTCTAAGACTGGGAATTAAGATTTAAATTTTGTAAGTCTTCATAGTTAAAAAACATAACACTAGCGATATCATCTGTTAAAATAATGATACACTTGGGAAAAAAAAGTAATTGAATGTATTTATACATATTTAATTTCGAAGCAAACATAGGATTTTATCTACAAATCTTACAACACTATCATTATTCATTAGTTTTTAAAGAGGCAGTACAGTCATTTTTATTTTAACAATTTTAATGCCAAACTATTGCATAGAAAGAATAAAGCATTTATGTAGAATTGTAATGTTCAATAAAATTTAATATTGGAAATATATCATTTTATATGTAATAGATTTCTTATCAAGTGCTAACGGTAGAGAGCGCCCCAATCCATGGCGCCATCTTGTAAATAAACAAACTGAATGAAGCTTCTATCTAGGTTCTAGCTTATTTGAAGGGATGGCTTTATCATTAAAACTATATCTTCTTGACTCCGATTTCACAAATCTTGTCCATATTTTTACAAAAAATAAAGCTTGATTACTGCATACATAAAATAATATGAAAACAATAAGCATACTCACGTACATACTAATGAGTGCAAGCTCTTCCGCTAGGTGTAGGTAATATTATAATATACTTTTTATATGAATATTATAGGGAGGGAGCTCCCTTGAGCTGCGAATTGTAGTTGGGTAGGTAACTAAATTTAAAGTTATGGGTACGTTCTAAATTTTGGACATGTAATTAAAAGAAATTATTATAATTATTATTCAATCTCTATTATATTATTATATAGATTTTTACGTGTTCGAAAATATGGAGACGTGCGATAACACTGAATTTAACCCAAAATGGGACTTGTTGAATTTCCGAACCAATTGCTTCTAATAAACTCATCTGGATTATAATATTGATGTTATCGATAGTTACCGCGAAATAATAAAAACAATTGTCTCGGTTTTCTATGTCCACGAATTGTACTTATTTCGAGACATGACTAGAAATAAGTACCACTTTTATTAAAGTAAGGTGTACTTAAAGCGAGGCCTGCCTGTATTCAAAAAGAACTTAATGATAAAAGATTTTTAAGAGACGGGTAAAGCTATATCATAAATTGTATTCAAAAAATTTATTATTCTGGAGTATATGTACAGATACCTGGAAATAACTTGCTTAATTATATCAGCAAAACTTAATTATTTTGTACAAATCTTTGGCATGTGAACTTCTATCTAACTTCGACATGACATTAAATACCACCTGAATCAGCAACATCATGTCCATCATCGACATCAACCCATTCAATCATACAGTCTAACCCATTCAATCATACAGTCTAACCCATTCAATCATACAGTCTAACCCATTCAATCATACAGTCTAACCCATTCAATCATACAGTCTAACCCATTCAATCATACAGTCTAACCCATTCAATCATACAGTCTAACCCATTCAATCATACAGTCTAACCCATTCAATCATACAGTCTAACCCATTCAATCATACAGTCTAACCCATTCAATCATACAGTCTAACCCATTCAATCATACAGTCTAACCCATTCAATCATACAGTCTAACCCATTCAATCATACAGTCTAACCCATTCAATCATACAGTCTAACCCATTCAATCATACAGTCTAACCCATTCAATCATACAGTCTAACCCATTCAATCATACAGTCTAACCCATTCAATCATACAGTCTAACCCATTCAATCATACAGTCTAACCCATTCAATCATACAGTCTAACCCATTCAATCATACAGTCTAACCCATTCAATAATACAGTCTAACCCATTCAATCATACAGTCTAACCCATTCAATCATACAGTCTAACCCATTCAATCATACAGTCTAATTCCTTTAACCAAAAGCGTCATTCATTTACCTGTAATATGAACTTACATTAATATATTCCAATGTACCTAATTGAATTCCAGTAAATAATACTGAAGGAACGTGTTAAATGTTAACTGTATTATATCATCGCTGTTATTTTAGTAGCGTTAAGAAAGTAACCACGGAATTAATTCAACAACAACATATTCTTGCTTTACAGACCTTGATAATTTTATTAATTGTAAGTATAAATTATTCTAGCTTGGCTGTATAATTTACATACTTATGCATATATATTGTATACACATAATATATACCTAGCCTCTCGACGCTTGCATTTGACGCTTTTCTAGGAACACTAACATCGTTGCGGTATACTGCACCACTATGTCATCAGTTTCAGCATAATTGGGTAAAGTTTAAATCTGAGATATAAGATCTACATCAATGTGTTAGTTAGTATATTACGATAAATTAAACATAATTAATAAAGATCAGGATATTTGTAAACTGCTGTTCCAATAATTTTGATCACGTTGCAGTACAAATTTTATACTTTTAAAAACTCAATAAAATTCTAATAGTTACTCTATAATCTATATGATATTATTTAACCAATAACTATAAATATTTTTTGTAAAGAAAATATGAATATTTTTGATGTATGATAATGTAAATAAAATTGGTAAATAAATTCAACTGCAACCAATGAGAGGAATAGTGTTTCGTTTCGTAAGTGTTAGACTATCCTTTTATTTAAGATTTTTTGCTACAATTACTAACTGTTCATGAAATTAAAGGTCAGTAAAACCTAAAATCCATTTAATTTCAAAACCCAGTATATTATCATAAGAATCTCTATTTTTTATAAATAATTATCATTATAACAGTTTATTAGGAATGTTACCCTTCAAATTTAGAATACTCAATGAGAATAAATAAAATATATTTCTAATATATTCATTACATCTGAATGAATTTTTTTGTTAACTTTTGTAAGTAAAAAATAAAAATTGATCTATAGAATTCAATTCATAGTCTAGATAATTTTTTTCAAATTCTCTCTATCCAGTTGGTAAATTTTGATCAGTCAAATTGAAATATTCATCCGAGTTGCACTATCTGTTTAGAGGCTAGTTTAGATTTTGAAAAAATTAAAAACTTTTCGTACAGTCGGTCTGACTTTTCCCCGAGTGATTAGTCGGTAGACCTAATTAAAGAAAATATTTGCTAATATGTTTTAATTGTAGTAATTATAGTTCGTTAAATTATATGTTGTACTTTGTTCATCGAAATAATGATTATTATAGAATGGGAAAAGGATTTTGAAAAATGGCCAGATAATATTTAATATTACTAGCTTTTTCAGAACTCTTTATCGCCAGATCGTTTTATAATCAAAAATGTAAAGAAAAACTCTTATATATCTTTAAATAATATTCATAAACATATCAATATATTTATGTATAAAATATATTATTATTAATGTACAACATATATTATTCTTTAATAAACCTATTTACTCCAAAAGCACAATGACAAATAGCCTTATTAACCATTTTATTTTTAACAATTTAAAAAATATTTCAGAATTTAAATATCATGAATAGGGTTGTGACAATATGCTTTTGAAATCATTGATCCTGAAAATATTATAGACTAAGATCATTTAATGGTATTGAATCGTTCTATACCGGCGGCATATAGTATTCGATACCATTTCATTTTGTTTCGTTTGTGATATTCTTAAGATCTATGATTAGGGTTGTGACAATATTCTCTTTGAAATATGCTTTATATTCTCATATGCTCTAAATATATTCTTTTATGCTCTGAAATATGCTATATATTTCTTTAAAATATGCTTTATATTCTTTTTACGCTCAATTATATTTTCTTATGTTTTTTCTACTTAATTCATTAAAAGTGCTGCAATTAGATATATAAATATGATAAGGGATATTAGCAAGTTCCTTAAATCACATTTGGATGCTAATCTCTTGTTTCGGTGCAATGGAAATCTTTGAAGAGTTCAAATAAGTTTTATTAACTTGAATCATATGGAACATGGATTCAATCTGTATATCGTCTGACCAAGTTCAGTCACAGTAATATCGGGTTTATGAAACTGTTAAATTTAAACTAAGAAACGTTGGAAATTTGTAAGGATAAAATAAAAACGCATTTTCTAATATTTATTTGTGAAACTTCTCAATATCGAACCCTGAACAGGTTTTTCAGGTAGGTATTAATTAACCTCAATTCGGCTTGTATGTTCCAATAATTTTGGCATGTATTGTTTGGCGACGGTCTTCTAAAATTCCAATATACTTACTTTCTATTGTTTTTTCTTCTAAATATTTATTCTTTAGTTATAATATAGCATATTTATTAACTGAGAAATATATATAGTTACTTGATTTTTTTATATATTGTTGAAAAGAATATGTTTTATTACTTTTTAATAAAAAGAATAAAATTTCAATAAAGATGTTTTTAATAAAAGAAAATGCTTTATTTAAAATATGCTAGAGATTATATTTTTATGCTAAAAGAATTTTGCCACAACCATATCTATGATTTAGAAAGCATATTGTCACAACCCTAATCGTGAGCGTAAGATGATCATGAAAAATCTTACAATAGTCTTAAGTTGTCACTAATCCGTAAATGAGTAAAGAAGATTTAGTTTCCGGTTTCTTTCTCATGTATGTACTGGGACCTAAAATTGTGACAACATCTCAGGTCGTTATATAAGCTAACTAGTTATTAGATACTCAAACAATGGAGAAGTTTCATGTAAATTGCTTGTTGTGATTTAATACAGTGTTGTCGATAGCATAGAACTGGAAAAGCATATTTCAGCATTAAAAAGAAAAGTTAGTAATTTTAAAATTGAAAACTTTGTTATTTAAATTCTTGCAGTGGCTTGAATTTACCTTTTTCGAATAAATAGATATTTTGAGATAGATTTTCAGGAGGAAGAAAGAAAATTTTAATCAAAAGTTCAATATTTATTTCAATCGGCATTATTTACATCGAACATAAAATATTAAAAATATAAAATTGTTACATATACAAGAAACAAAACAAACAATATATACAAGCACTAAAGTTGGCTAAAAATGCACCAACTGAATCGAGAGGTAACATTATAATATTAGTAACGTTAGATATTTAGTAACTGTCATTATTTGGTGAAAAATAGACATTTTGGTGATCCTAAAAGTATATAAACACTCACTACGAAGCTCAACAATTAAAAAGATCGGAAGGGAGAACAGATATTTTAGTTATCCTAAAATAGGTCTCTAACATGTGACTCTGTAAAAAAAATCTCCAACAAACAATACAATTCTCAAGGCATCAGTATTTAAATCTACTCTGAATTCCTCTTTTCTTAGGTTGAGGAGGTAGCGCTTCTGTTAGGAGAATAGTAGTTCTCCCATTAGAAGTCGTACCGAATTTTTTGATAGATGTTGGTCGACCAGACACCTTATAAGTAGCAGAAAGACCACTGCTATTCTTAATTTCTTCTAGGTAGGCATTCTGGTCGTCAACCCCATTTTCAGAACCCTGAGAACTTCTTCCATCAGAAGAACTTGACCAGCTTTCCGAATCAGAAAGTCTCCTTTTCCTCTTCTGATTGCTGGCTTGATCATTTGATGTTAAATTCGAGTCTTTCGCTTCATCACAGTAATCACATTTGGAGATTTTTTTTGTAAGTGGTTGAATAAATTTTTAGTTTCTTCTGCATATTTCTCTTTTCCAACCAATATACTGTTATGTTGGTACTTTTCTTCAGTATTAAGTGCCTCTTTCTTTTTTTTAAATATTAAATTTTTTTAAATATTATTGAAAGAGGAGTATATTCTATGTGATTCATAAAAAGAATTAGAAAAATTATTTTTTCATACAGTTCATTAAATAGAATAATGCACCCACATCTTTATGTGACCAAACCACTTCCCTAATTACAACGTAAACATGATATTTAAAAGTGGTAAAATTTCTGTAAAAACATGTATTTACTTCATGATAAAAATTTATCGAAAACTATCAACTCACAGTGTGCATAGCCGTCTTCCTTATGGTTTCTATGCTGTGCGGTAATTCGATGTGGATGAAAGGAAGCATTAAATCAGGAACTATTTCACACATTCTGCTGAGGACCTCCAGGTTGAATAGAAGTCTCTCAGGATCTGAAATCTGGAAGAAGAATATTGATATTATTTAAATGCACGTATTTCCTAAAATGAACTTTTTCCAGAGTTAAAAAATTAATGCATATATTATAAACATATTAATAAATGACTGACACACATTACTTATGGTAGCTACAGAGTTATTACATCATCCGATAAATTTTACCTTCGAAAGAGAGATCTTTATCCAGATCAGAAGCTTTCCAACGATCCTCGTTATGCATATTCCTTGGTTACTCTTCTCATTCAGCCCCTCCGTAAAGTACGCAACCTCTTGCATAAGTATATTGGCCTCGTCCAGAGAATTTAGGGACTGCAGAGGAGATTTAGAAATCAAGCCCCAAGGAGCTGTATCTTCTAATGGAAGAGAAGGGGAGTGGTATCCCTTGTCTCTGAATAATTTGTTATTATTAGGATTTCTTATTATAACCATCCATGTTTATCCTTTTTAACGCTACTTTCAGTTCTAGAAAATATCGCTGGGTATACTCTTCTTTAACTATGAGTTTTTTGGGGTTTTGTTTTTAGGAAGGCTCTTATGTTTAATTTACTGTCAACTTTTCATTTTAATAATTTCTTCATTGGGCAACTCTTTCGTTTGACTGCTTCTTTCAGTCCCTTGTATTCAAATTAGTTTTTACGTCACTAATCACCTGCTTGGGGATTAGTTTCCTCGGGGACCTAAACTAATACCACAGACGTAGATGCAAATATTTTCATAAGATTTAGAAGCAAAATTTCTCACTTTTTTCGAGTAGTTGAAATGTTATTAATTAATGATATAGAAATATTGTTGATTGTAAGATACTTTAAAAATAAAAATTAACAAATTGGTAATTATCGAATTTACATCTCGGTCCAACTATTTGTTGTTTTCAGTGGGTTCTATTGCATTTACGTTTTGTATTATGCAAATGAATTCTTTTGACTAAGATTTATATTACATTCTCTGTACCTACTGAAATCTAGTTAGATACCCAGCTTTACTATTTCATATTTAAATCAAAATACATGATTTTTTCATATCATCTGAACATCAACAAGTTATGAGAAGAATGTAAACTTAATTCATCTATTTCAAAAAACAGCTTCGCAAATAAATATTTCAATCAAACTTATTAAGGGGACCGTAAATGAAAAAATCGGAAAATTTTATAGATTTTTGTATTTCAGTAATAGATAGTTAATAGTGTCAAATATCTTCATGGCGCCTGATGATACCCCCACCTTTGAGTGGATAATAGTGAGAATCAGGGTCTTACGGGGATTTAGTGCCGAACAGAGCAATAAACTAATTTTTGAGTTTTTTATCCTCATTTTCTGACACTTCTAAAAAGTGTTAAATTTTTGTACTCAAAAGTATAGAACTATTTTTTGGTTGAAGCTATGGAACTGCTGTTTTTTTAATTTCATTCTTCAGGAAATTCTCTAAAAGACTCTGAGAGCCGATTTTTGAATTTTGTATTATTTTTCGAAATATAAATTTTTTTTTGAAAATATTTTTTTGGAAAAAATTGATTTTTTTTTTAAAAGTACTACGAAATTTAGAAATCAGTTTCCAGCATTTTGTAGAGAATCTAATGCAAAAAAACAAAGCCGTAGCTTCAAAATAGTCGGAGTTCTAACTTTTAAAAAAAGTTTGAAATTCGTTCGAATAACCCATTTTCAATGCATCCAATCGAAAAAGTGTCTTAAACAAAAATGTCTTTTGAATACAAAAATTTTACACTTTTTAAAAGTGTCAGAAAATGAGGATAAGAAACTCAAAAATTAGTGTATTGCTCTGTGTGGCACTAAATTCCCGTGAGACCCTGATGATGATCACTATTCAATTCTAAATTAAATTTTATATGTACGTACAAAGTTTCATAAACTTAACTTCATCAATAAATTTTTTTCCGAAATCCATGTACGGTCCCTTAAAAGCCACTTTCCTCTCTCATTACTTTTACTAGTTCCTAGTACTTCACGTCCTAGTCACGTTAGCAATATCACCTTTGGTTCTGTAGCAGACTTTAAACACTTGATTAACAGGTGAACAAGTAGTTAGTCATCCATTCTAATTATTGTGCTTAGCTCAAGGTCCAGTGATTAGAAGAAAATTAGTCCCTGTCATTCAATATTTTCTGATAATATTTTACATGTCCTACGTGCGTAACATTGTTCTTATTTTAGTGATAAAGCCATTGATTTTTCTTTCCAGATTGAGTACGAAGTTCAATTTTTTAAGCTCGACTGGTGAGATATATTTGTCTCTAGCACAACTAATAACATCTATAAGATGGAAGAGGTAGACATCAAACCTAATATATTGAATCTAGATGTTCCTACTAGTCTGACCGACACGAAATTTAATTTTGTTGTTGATGTCAAAATTGAGAGTGATATTGATATCAAGAATGAGGATTTTGATTATGGAAATCATTGCTCTGGATCAGTTCTGTCAGATGAGAAAATTGAGATGTCCGACATCGATGATTGTATTGATGGAATTAGTTCACCTGTTACTTCAAACGTAACAGGTGATAGTGATAAGAAAATACAATTAATTAATGGTTCAAAATTTAATAATGGTGAAGAGTCAGACAAGTGTGGTGAATTATTCAGTCAGAAGGATCGGGTATACGCTGCACATCTCGCAGTTAGTCATACTGGTGAAACATCTTCTGAGTGTGATGGATATAAATGTCCTTTATGTGATAAAAAATTTATTCTGAAAAAAAGATTTGCAATCTCATCAAAAAGTGCACGCTCAAGAAAAAACTTTAAAAGTTCCTATTCACAATAAAACATTCTCTGAAAATAGTGATGTACCTTCTCATCGAACTGTTCCTTGTGATGTATGCGGTGAAGTGTTTACTCAAAGTGATCTTAAAAAACATCAAAAAGTTCATAAAAATGAGAAGTCATTCAGATGTGAAGTGTGTAATAAAACTTTCTCTAAAAAATCTAATTTGAAAAGTCATACAAGGATACACACTGGAGAAAAGCCATTCAGTTGTAAAGTTTGTGGCAAATCATTCTCTGAAAGTACAAACTTGAAATGTCATAAAAGGGTACATACTGATGAAAAACCTTTCAGTTGTGAATTGTGTGGTAAATCATTCTCTCAAAATACTAGCTTGAAAGATCATGAAAGGGTACACACTGGAGAAAAACCTTTCTGTTGTGAAGTGTGTGGTAAATCATTCTCTCAAAATACTAGCTTGAAATATCATAAAAGGGTACACACTGGAGAAAAACCTTTCTGTTGTGAAGTGTGTGGTAAATCATTCTCTCAAAATACTAGCTTGAAAGATCATAAAAGGGTACACACTGGAGAAAAACCTTTCTGTTGTGAAGTGTGTGGTAAATCATTCTCTCAAAATACTAGCTTGAAAGATCATGAAAGGGTCCACACTGGAGAAAAACCTTTCTGTTGTGAAGTGTGTGGTAAATCATTCTCTCAAAATACTAGCTTGAAATATCATAAAAGGGTACACACTGGAGAAAAACCTTTCTGTTGTGAATTGTGTGGTAAATCATTCTCTCAAAAAACTAGCTTGAAAGATCATGAAAGGGTACACACTGGAGAAAAACCTTTCTGTTGTGAAGTGTGTGGTAAATCATTCTCTCAAAATACTAGCTTGAAATATCATAAAAGGGTACACACTGGAGAAAAACCTTTCTGTTGTGAAGTGTGTGGTAAATCATTCTCTCAAAATACTAGCTTGAAAGATCATGAAAGGGTCCACACTGGAGAAAAGCCTTTCTGTTGTGAACAGTGTGGTAAAGCATTCTCTCAAAATATTCACTTAAATAATCATAAAAGGACTCACACTGGTGAAAAGCCTTTCAGTTGTGAAGTGTGTGGTAAATCATTCTCTCAAAAAAGTACAATTATATCACATATGAGAGTCCACACTGGCGTAAAACCTTTTAGTTGTACAATGTGTAGTAAATCATTTACTTTCAAGATATCATTGACTAATCATCTAAGACTCCATACCGATGATTGATTCTACAATCTTGAAGTCTAAATTGAATGCAGGATTTTAGTGTCCTCAACAAATAGCTTCAGATTGGAGAAATTAACTTTTCATTTTTGACTCTAATCTTACGTAATTTTAAATGGAGTCAATGTGTTAGAATTGTTTCTCTCTATCGTAAGTTCAGATGTAATTTATTTTAATGACTGAATATTGAATAAAGATATAATTCTACATCTTCAAATTGTTAACCTTTTAATATGTGATAGTTAATCATAAAGTTCAACAGAGGTTCTATCCTGAAGCTGTCTGTGGTGAATGGGAAAGAAGGGTATGGCGTCCCTTAAACCTCGATCTATTTTTAATTGGGTTATTTATTTATTATTTCATATATCCAATGTTTAGCATTTTTTAAACTTTACTTTAAACTACTAGGTACTTGGTTGTTGTTTCCGATATTATATCTTCATTTCCCTTTTCCAACCGTGAGTGCCGTCGGTACTTATTTTCCTGTTCGTTTGGATTCCTTGATGAGTGAGTGCTTTCACGGAGTAGCTTCTCTGCATCCATAAGCTTGGTCACCGACAGTTATGGATTAGTTTGTCCTGCCACTTTATATTTAAATACTTCTTCGCGTTCCTTGTATTTTACTTCATTTTGACCTCAGTGATATGGCTTTAAGTACCAAAGCAGACATTAAACTTCCAAATTTATAAATTATCCCTCACTTGCTAGGGGCTAGAGACCCTCGGGTCACTGCAAAAATATATATTCAAATTTCTCTAAATCTCTATCTAACTTTTGATTGTTTTATGTTGAACTGAACGTACGTTTTATATTATACAAATGAATTAATTTAACAAATATTTCTATTACATTATATGTACCTACTCAAATCTAGTTAGATACACTGCTTATATATTTTATATACATATAAGAAAATATCCTCTATTCTATTTCTTTTCTTATTACCTGAATCATCAACCAATTTATGAAAATAATTTAAACTAAATTTATCCATTTTGAAGTATCTTCTTCGCAAATAAATACTTCAAACAAACTTATTTACGGTCTCTTTCTTTTCCGACTATTTTTTTCAGTCCCATGTATTTCACTTCCTAGTTACATCAGCGATATCACCTCTGGTTCCTAAGCAGATGTTAAATAAATGCTACTTGGTTAACAGATGAGCAAGTAGTTAATCACCCCTACTAATTGAGGTTAGGCCAAGTTCCATGTGATTAAAAGGAACTTAGTCTCTGTCATTCAATATTTTCTTAAAAATCCTTTCACGCTTTAAGATCATATATTTGTTTCTCAGTTTAGTGTTAGAGCCATTGCTCATTATTTTCCAGATATTTTTCTCAGCTCTACTGGTGAGAGATATTTGTTGCTGGCTCATCCAATTTCATCTATAGGATGGAAGAAGAAGTCATCAAACCTCATGGTTTGAATCTAGAGGTTTGTACTAGTCTGACCAATATGAAATTCAATTATGAAGTTGATATCAAAATTGTCAGTCATCAAGAACGAGGATTTGAATATGATAATCCATTCTCAGAGGAGAAAAATTGAGTTGTCCAACAACTATGATTGTATGGATGGAATTAGTTCATCTCTAACTTCAGAGATTTCTGGCGACGGTGACGAAGGGGTTCACACTGGGGAAAAACCCTTTCGTTGTGAAGTGTGTGGTAAATCTTTCTTTCATAGGACTAGCTCCAAAGATCATAGAATGGTTCACACTGGGGAAAAGTCATTCCTTAGTGAAGAGTGTGGCAAGTCATTTTCTCAAAGAGGCCCATTGATTTCACATCTAGGAGTCCACACAGGTGTAAGTTCTAATAATTGTACAGAATGTAGTAAATCATTTACTCATTAAATCATTAATAAGTAACTCCCTTCACACGTGACTATACAATAAGTAACTCCCTTCACACGTGACTATACAATAAGTAACTCCCTTCACACGTGACTATACAATAAGTAACTCCCTTCACACGTGACTATACAATAAGTAACGCCCTTCACACGTGACTATACAATAAGTAACGCCCTTCACACGTGACTATACAATAAGTAACGCCCTTCACACGTGACAATACAATTAGTAACGCCCTTCACACGTTACAATAACAACAGTAAAAGTATATCTCACCACATGCAGTTTACGGGTTTAAATAGAACTCTGAACAAGAACAATAGGAGTGTACAATGATAAGGTAAATAAAGATCTGATGTCTCTGAACAGAAGGAAGCTTTATTCTGCTATAGATTGGAAATAAATAGATTGCGTGCTTGATATTTATTTTACAGAGCAGCAGTTTTGTCCATTTGGGGACTGGAATTTTATATGGGGTGCCTGGGATTCTAATTTATTTAATTGATTTCATAGAAAAAAAGGTTCGTAAGATATGTGAATACAACATTCTTTTTCGTTTTTTCCTTTCAAGTTCTTGCATCATAGTAACCAAATAAATTGTATTGTATCTTTTCAATCTATTTCAATGCAATTCAATGCTCAGGGGGTGCCTGAGAAAGGCAAAGGGTGTGAAAGAAAAATACTTTGAAGTATAGAGTATAACGCTCTACTCGGAAACCTACTCAGTCTCACAGTTCTCAGGAAGTAAATGTTACAGGTCATGATAGGTCAATAAGATATTTCTTAAAGTAAAATTAGTTCACGACCTATGCTAGCATCAACTATAAGTGTACTTTGGGTGTCTGAACTCTGCGACAATTGCTAATGTATTTGAGTGAAATAGTTTTATTTAGATTTGTTTATATAGATTTATTCTATTTTTTAAAGGTAAATTAATTATTATGGATATAGAATTATATTTTTAGCTCTTACTCGTACAAACGTACTTCAGATATTTATTTAAATATAGCTTGAAAATGGCTGTTTGTAATTTAGGGTATATTCTCAGTTATGGGATGGTTCCACAATTTCGATCTTATATGAAAGACAGAAAAAAAAATTCTTATATTTTGATACGTATACTTATGAATAAAATAAGTTTAATGTTTATTTTCTAATATGATCACTAGGGTTGAGACAATATTCTTTTAGCATAAAAATATAATCTCGAGCACATTTTAAATAAAGCATATATTATTTTTATTAAGAATTTATTCTTTTTATTAAAAATTTATTCTATTTATTAAAAATTTATTCTTTTTATTAAAAATTTATTCTTTTTATTAAAAATTTATTCTTTTTATTAAAAATTTATTCTTTTTATTAAAAATTTATTCTTTTTATTAAAAATTTATTCTTTATATTAAAAAGTAATAAAACATATTCCTTTCAACAATATATAAAAAAATCATGAAATCTATATATTTCTCAGTTCAGATATATACTATATACCTAAAGAATATATATTTACAAAAAAACAACAATGGAAAGTAAGTATATAGGTATTTTGTAAGACCGTTGCCGAATAATACATGCCAAAATTATCGTAACATACAAGCCGAATTAGTTTTAATACCTGAAAAACCTATTCAGGGTTCGATATTGAGAAGTTTCATTAATCAATATTAGAAAATGCATTTTTATTTTATCCTAACAAATTTTCAACGTTTCTTAATTTAAATTTAAAATTTACCTGTTTTATAAACCCGATATTACTGTGACTGAACTTGGTCAGACGATATACACATTGAATCCATGTGCCATAATTATGATTCAAGTTAATAAAACTTATTTAAACTCTTCAAAGATTTCCATTGCACCGAAACAAGAGATTAGCATCCAAATGTGATTTAAGGAACTTGCTAATATCCCTTATCATATTTAAATATCTAGAATTGCAGCACTTGTAATGAATTGAGCATAACAAGCATAATTGAGCATAACAAGCATAATTGAGCATAACAAGCATAATTGAGCATAAAAATCATAATTGAGCATAAAAATCATAATTGAGCATAAAAAGTATAATTGAGCATAAAAAGTATAATTGAGCATAAAAAGCATAATTGAGCATAAAAAGCATAATTGAGAATAAAAAGCATAATAAGAATATAATGCATATTTTTAAGGAATATAAAGCATATTTCAAAGAGAGTATTGTCACAACCCTAATGATCACACATGTAGAACCGTCCAATAACTTGGAATTTACCCTAGCTTGATTTAAAAATGAAATGTATGAATTTGTTTAATTTAAGGAACAGAAAATCCACGCTTTAATGAATTAAATTCAAACTTTTTAGATATTTATTCATTTAGGTGGCAAATCAATTTTATCGAATATAAATCAGTAATTTTTATGTCTGAAATGGAAACTCATTTCAAAAATTAACAAAAAGAGAACTGTTAAGGATTTAAAATAGACAAAAAACGATGTAGATTAATATTGAAGTATATATATATATATATATATATATATATGTATTTATATATATAAAAATATAAGGAAACGTATAATGATCTGGCAAACCTGTCCAAAAATGGTAGAAAATACAGTGAAACTCTTGAGTTATGAGGTATAGGATCCTTCTTAACTATAAAGTACACAAAATGTTTTCTATGATCAAAATCTTGGAGAAAACTGTGTTCTTTTAGGGATAACTAAGACATATTTTTTGGCATATATCATTTTCTATGAATGATGCATAGAAAATTATTTAATAACACAGGTTCATTTCATAACTCAGGTCCTTCATTAATCAGAACTTCACAACTCAGGAGTTTTACTGTCGTTTGAAAGTCTTCATAGCGTATAGTTTATATGAAATGATGCGGTTTCAAGGCCTGTTTTCAATTACAATTTATCAAGAGTTCATTTGGATTAATATATAAAAAATGAATAGGATTAAAAGTTCAATGAATATTAATTTATGTAAACACAATATTCAGAAATCAATCCATTGGCTTCAAATCCATTAATAATTCAACTTTGTATGATGAATCCATTTATTTTCACATGTTTTAATTTAGATTTTCAGACTCAATGTTTTCGTTTATTAAAATATTTTCGTGTTTGTAAAACTGTTTTGTATGTGATATCAGTTAGGGAGATTTCCAAGTTATCGATCAATAATACATTTTCGATCATAGTAAAACATATAATTTAAAATTTTACCACGTTATTTAAATGGTATCTATGATACCTACTTAATTTTCATCTTTATTGGTATAAAATAATTAAAAATTAAGCAAGTATCATGGATACCAATTAAAATAACGATTTACTATGTTATATTATATTTCAGTTCATATATGGTCGAAAATGTGGAACTGATCGTTAACTCGAAACTTATGGGTATAAGAAATAGGATTTAATCAATTATCAACATTTGGAACCTTTCATTCGAATAGTACCATCATATTGCATCCAAAGATGAGCAGTGAAATTAATTAATGCTCATATCTTGGTGGGTATTTGTATTGAAAATAGATGGTAATATGATAGGGTATCTAATTAGTATATGGTAATTTAAACATTTGCCTTATATATTATGTATATACTTCAATTTATTAAATAAATAAATGTTATAGTTTTGTTATTTCCGAATATTTTACCTGGATGGTAAAAACAACTTTGAAACTGGAAGCAAATACGACTGATTAAATATTGTCTGATGAAAACATAGTGGGGTCTGTGGAAGTTTAGATCCTCTCAATCTTCTATGGCCCCACCATAACTTTCTCTCTCAATCTTCTATGGCCCCACCATAACTTTCTCTCTCAATCTTCTATGGCCCCACCATGACTTTCTCTCTCAATCTTCTATGGCCCCACCATGACTTTCTCTCTCTATCTTCTATGACCCCACCATAACTTTCTCTCTCAATCTTCTATGGACCCACCATAACTTTCTCTCTCAATCTTCTATGGCCCCACCTTAACTTTCTCTCAATCTTCTATGGCACCACCATAACTTTTTCTCTCAATCTTCTATGGCCCCACCATAACTTTCTCTCTCAATCTTCTATGGCCCCACCATAACTTTTTCTCTCAATCTTCTATGGCCCCACCATAACATTCTCTCTCAATCTTCTATGGCCCCACCATAACTTTCGCTCTCAATCTTCTATGGCCCACCCATAACTTCTCTCTCAATCTTCTATGGCCCCACCATAACTTTCTCTCTCAATCTTCTATGGCCCCACCATGACTTTCTCTCTCAATCTTCTATGGCCCCACCATGACTTTCTCTCTCAATCTTCTATGGCCCCACCATGACGTTCTCTCTCAATCTTCTATGGCCCAACCATGACTTTCTCTCTCAATCTTCTATGGCCCCACCATGACTTTCTCTCTCAATCTTCTATGGCCCCACCATGACGTTCTCTCTCAATCTTCTATGGCCCAACCATGACTTTCTCTCTCAATCTTCTATGGCCCCACCATGACTTTCTCTCTCACTCTTCTATGGCCCACCATAACTCTCTCTCTCAATCTTCTATGGCCCCACCATGACTTTCTCTCTCAATCTTCTATGGCCTCACCATAACTCTCTCTCTCAATCTTCTATAATCTTCTTTTCAACGCTCCGGAAAAAAAACATAATCGTTCATTTCTCACATTTTTAAAAATTTGTCTATCGCCTCAAAATTCAGACCATTTTTTCATTTTCAATTTTGAGGGTATTCGAATTTACATTCCGAAAGATTTGGAATACAAATTCCTGATTTTCGTGTCGATTGAACTTAATTTTAATCTGTTGGAAAATTGATATAAAAAAATCATGAAATTATATCAGTCTCAATAGGTTTGGAAATGTTAACAAATTAATGATTATTTAACAAAATAAATATTATCATAATTGTAGGTACTCAGAAATATGTTTTTTCAATGGAAATTAATAAAAGCGGAAGAAAACTTTTTAATAATGCAGTACAGCCGATTAAATTATTTTCGATGAATTTTTTTAAAATTAAATTAAATTAATTAATTGAAATAAATTATTTTCGATCTTTTTTTCCTAAATTAATTCTTTGAATTAAATTATTTTCGATCATTTTTTTTCAAATTAGATTTAATTAATTAATTGAAATAAATTATTTTCGATCATTTTTTTTTCATTCAGTTAAAATTTCAAAAATTGGATAATTTTATTTATAAATTTAAATTACTCACATAAATTATAGAAATATAATATACATATAAGTATATTATTTATAACAATTGTAATATTGAATATTAAATCAAATGTTTTTCATATTACCAAAAGATTCTATAGTAAAATACATGAAACACGACCGTAACTGGATACTTTTATAATATTAAATACCTCTAAATTATTGGATACGTTGCATACCAAACATTTTTCGAGTTGTGAATTAAGTATAATAATATTGTAACATAAAGTACGACATTTTTACTTTAACATCCTCGTTAAAAGTTCTTCTATTGCATTTCTTATACATAACCATTTTCTCATTTGCATAGGTACTAATAAATAAAAAGCTTAACGACATACCCCGTTACTTTCACTGCATTTTAGAAGTTTAGAACTTCCTTGATTTTATCAGTTGTGACCAAATGGCGAGCTAGTGGCCAAAATTATACCGCATCTTGCAGGACGGTTTATTCCTTATTTTGGGTCACGTGACTAGCAATCTAGCGTCAGTTCCATGGAGTAATGATATAACTGAAACAAAATAAGGTTTGGCGTCCTGCAATCGCTGCAACACTTCCTCTCTCTAGTGTAGTTTATCATAACTCTCTAAGTTGTAGCCTGACTCTCATAGCGAGTGGTTGTGTGACGGTAGAGCTCCGTGTTACGTCTCACAGAGTGACTGTTAAAAAAGAATATATTAACAAAAGATACAATCAATATTATGAGATTTGTGATGATAGATATTTTAGTGTCTATTTATTACAAATTTAATGTCAATTTATTACGAATTCAGTGTCAATTTATTGAAAATTCAGTGTAAATTTATTATGAATTCAGTATCAATTTAATACAAATTCAGTGTCAATTTATTACGAATTCAGTGTCAATTTATTACGAATTCAGTGACAATTTCCTACGATTTAATAAATGTATAATACTTTCTTGGTTTATTATGTTATATAGTAAATTTTTATGAAATTTTATAAATATAATGTAATAGTAAATGAAGTAAAAATAGATGAAATTTAAATACCGAATGAAAATTTAAAAAACGCACCACAACATCGAAATTTATCGTGGAGAAATAAAAAAAAATTATATTATGTTTTTTAATACTAATAATATATTTTAAGATTCTGTTAGATTTTATTAATAATATTTTTATTTTTTTATCCGGTCTGTATTTCGCATTTGCTAATTGAAACTTTACTCTGCCATAATATTTCATTTTAAGATTAAACGATGAATCTTTTATCATAAAAATTATATAATTTTTAAAATATATAATTTTTAAAATATATAATTTTTTCTATATAATTTTTTTTTTTATATATCATTTTTTTTAAATATTTTTTATTTTTATTGCTAAATAAAGTTTGTCAGTAATTTAAAAAATCTTAGTAGGGTAAGTTCCAAGTTGTTGTACTGTTGCACATTATCGGTCACGTTGTAATAATTAGAAAATATTTAATTGGTATCTATGATACCTGCATGTATCATAGATACATTAAATTATCTTTTAAATCAAATTTATCCTATTAAAGAAATAAATTGTTGATAATTAAATAAATAATTATTTATTTATTATGTCAAATATTAGATATTTATCCAATTAAATTAAATTATCCAATTAAAATTAGGGGCTAAATTAAATATATCATTACATAGACCGTAACATATATTCTTTATAATTTCTTTCACATTAAATAACTCCAGAACAAAATACAAATGTGGAGATAATTGACTGTGAAGGAATTTCATGAGAAAAAATGAAAATTTGCTGAGTCAACAGAAATATGAGAAATGAATTGACTCACAGTATACGTGACTCACAGAGTATACATTATGACTCACAGTATACATGACTCACAGAGAATACATTATGACTCACAGTAGACATGACTCACAGAGTATACATTATGACTCACAGTAGACATGACTCACAGAGTATACATTATGACTCACAGACTATACATTATGACTCACAGACTATACATTATGACTCACAGACTATACATTATGACTCACAGTATACATGACTCACAGACTATACATTATGACTCACAGTATACGTGACTCACAGACTATACATTATGACTCACAGTATACGTGACTCACAGACTATACATTATGACTCACAGTATACATGACTCACAGACTATACATTATGACTCACAGTACACGTGACTCACAGACTATACATTATGACTCACAGTATACATGACTCACAGAGTATACATTATGACTCACAGTAGACGTGACTCACAGACTATACATTATGACTCACAGTATACATGACTCACAGAGTATACATTATGACTCACAGTACACGTGACTCACATACTATACATTATGACTCACAGTATACATGACTCACAGAGTATACATTATGACTCACAGTATACATGACTCACAGAGTATACATTATGACTCACAGTAGACATGACTCACAGAGTATACATTATGACTCACAGTATACATGACTCACAGAGAATACATTATGACTCACAGTAGACATGACTCACAGAGTATACATTATGACTCACAGTAGACATGACTCACAGAGTATACATTATGACTCACAGACTATACATTATGACTCACAGACTATACATTATGACTCACAGTATACATGACTCACAGACTATACATTATGACTCACAGTATACGTGACTCACAGACTATACATTATGACTCACAGTATACGTGACTCACAGACTATACATTATGACTCACAGTATACATGACTCACAGACTATACATTATGACTCACAGTACACGTGACTCACAGACTATACATTATGACTCACAGTATACATGACTCACAGACTATACATTATGACTCACAGTACACGTGACTCACAGACTATACATTATGACTCACAGTATACATGACTCACAGACTATACATTATGACTCACAGTACACGTGACTCACAGACTATACATTATGACTCACAGTATACGTGACTCAAAGACTATACATTATGACTCACAGTATACATGACTCACAGACTATACATTATGACTCACAGTATACGTGACTCACAGACTATACATTATGACTCACAGTATACTTTCAAAAATAAATAAGAAAAAGTGCCATCTAGTCCTAAATAATAAAAGGTTCGGCAGAAATCTTTGACGCTATATTCCCATAAACATTAAACATAGAACATTTGTATATCTATGTGAGATTTTAAAAATAATAAGTTTAAAAATTGATCACTAGTTAGTACGGTTTATATATATTATTCGATTAACTTTTTCTGATCCATGAATATTAAAAGATATTTTGCAATATGTAATGGAAATATAACGCCATCTATTGGGTTTATAATTATCTTAGGTTATCATAAAAGAACATATTTTTAATTATTTATTCATACCAAGAACTAATGGATAATTATATTTAATATTATGTTGTAGTATTTGTTATTAAAATTTCAAACCAAATATTCATTTCATCTTCTTATGTCTACAAACTTCAATATGAAATTAATTAAACTTTTTCAATGGAAAAGTCTATTAATAAATATCTTATAAAAGAAAATATTTTTTATTTGTATTTTAAGGAATTTGAAACTGACTCACTAGTTTGATGTTATGACTCACTAGTTTGATGTTATGACTCACTAGTTTGATGTTATGACTCACTAGTTTGATGTTATGACTCACTAGTTTGATGTTATGACTCACTAGTTTGATGTTATGACTCACTAGTTTGATGTTATGACTCACTAGTTTGATGTTATGACTCACTAGTTTGATGTTATGACTTACTGACGTACATTTATTATATTCAAGGTATTACAATTTACAATAAACACTTAATGTATTGTTTTTAAGATTTACAGTATTTTGATTTTGTTACTACTTTCCTACACATTTTCTTTGATTAGAAAAGCTCTATAAAATTAAAACAAGGTTGTTTTAATTTTAATTTTACCCTATATTTTCACTTGGTTTAGTTACTAATATCTTTGTTTCATTTTAATTACCTTATTATTTTGTACCTACGTACAATTATATGAGTGAGTTATATAAATATTAGCACCCAGGGGCTCTATCCTGAAACTGTCTATGGTGAATGGAAGAGAAGTGGGGTGGCGTCCCTTGGGCCCCGAACTGTTGTAATTTGGATGATGGATTGTCTTTTTTCAATTTTACTATGTTTATCACTTTTTTAACCCTACTTGCAGTTTTAGAGGATAGCGCTAGGGTTATGCTCTTCAATTACGAGGTCTTAGTTTTTGTGTTAGATAGGCTCGTAGGCTTCATTTACTATCACCTCTTCATTTTCCTCTTCCATCCGTGAGTGCAGCCACCGGTGCTTGTGTTCCGTTTCGTCACATTCCTTGGTAAGTGACTGCATTCACGAAGTAGCTTTTCTGCATCCATGAGCATTGTCACCGACGGTGGTAAGTGACTTTGTTCATGGAGCCACTTTTCTCTCTGACTGCTTCTTCCAGTCCTTTGTATTTAATTTCCTTTTGACGTCAGCGATATAGCCTTTGGTTCTGAAGCAGACGTTAAACCCCTACTACAAAAATCATCAATATGCATTTGCATATATTATGCATTTAATAGTAATGCTCCAAATTTAAAATGTCAAGTATTTCAAAAGGCTCAATTGTTTCAGAGAACGACATATTATATTGTTGGCTCTATAGGATACTACTGTATATTAGTGAAGTGAATTTTCATGGGTACCAGTTATTTAAGAATAGAAACTAGGTATACACTATACATACACTGACCACCTGTGTCTATAATCTATTACTATTATTATCCTACTCTTTATTTATATTACTGTATGTGTTACTTTTATGGCGCCATATAGTTAATCATATTCATTAATTTTCGGACAAAAATTTAAAGTCATATTCATCAGGAAAACTAAACTATGAAAAACCTAAAGGTATATAACAAATAAATTAGGGTGTTTGTTCAACCTCCCACCAGATATAAACAGCTGGAAGTGCATCTATTGCCTTCCTTTCAAATGCATATGCGTTTTCTCAAAGAGCATAAAACCTGCTGCATATGCAGTATATTTCCCGGTGCATATATATGTACTGCATATTTGGAAAAGCATATAGTCACAACCCTACTCATGATATTTAGATTCTGTACTATTTTTTAAATTGTTAAAAATCGAAGAGTTAATCTCTGCCTATATATTGAACATGAAATCACTAAGTGAAATAAACTGTAAACCTTAGTGCATACCGTCTCACTGATTCAAGAAATTAATTAAACTTCCACAACAGTTTCCTGGCTGAGAAATAAGTAGTCTAGTTGATATCACATTGATTACTAGGGTTGCGACAATATGCTTTTAGCATAAAAATATATTCTTGAGCCATGGCTTACTCAATTATAGCATTAAGTAAGCCAGGCTTGAGTATATAAGGAATCATATTATTTTTATATATAATACTATAATCATTCTATTTTATTCTACTATTTTTAGTATTCAAAATAATTCACTCGAGTTACATTATAACATGTTTTTGAATAGTGATCCCCAAGTAATATTGAGATATTCCTGGAATATTCCCTCGGTATTTATATATTCCCTCATTATCCGTTATCGTAATAGGATATCGAGGGAATATTCCTGGAATAGTTCAAATTTATCAAATCTTCTTACGATATCCAGGGAATATTCCAGGAATTGAAGTAAATTTAATGGATTCCCTAATGATTTCGAGGGAATATTAAAGGAATTAGTGAAAATTAGTTGACCCCCTTACGATTTCGTGAGAATATTCCTGGAATTAAAGGGAATTGGTTTATCCCTTATGATATCGAGGGAATATTCCTGGAATTAAAGGGAATTGGTTTATCCCTTAAGATTTCGTGGGAATATTCCTGAAATTAATGAAATTAGTTGATCCCCTTACGATTTCGAGGGAATATTAAACAGTATATTAAATAAAATACAAATCAATGGTAACATTCCAGTACATCTATTATTTTAGTGAGAATAGGTGTTTTCGAATAAAGTGGAAATTAGGAGAAGGTTTATCCTATATTTTATTATATAGAATTTATTAACATAGGGTTCTTAGAATATTTTACGGTCCTATAAAAAGGGTTGAAGGGGAAGCTTCGAACCTTTAACAATGTTAACTCCTTATTTTCTATTATACAGTATGGGCAACAAAAATGTTTCCTCTTTTTCAAATACTTGAAACTCATTAGCCAATTGACGAAAAAACTGTATCTTGGTTTCTTTTTCTCTGCCTCCTTTTGTACTAATAATAAAAAAAAACAATTTTTAACTGATGGACATAGTTTAAGAACAGGTAAGCAAAGAGTGAGGGTGATTATTTTTGTCATTGCACGAAGGTTATTCTTAGAGCTAACTCTGTGATTTTATTTACTAAAAGGCAGTGAATAAAAGGGAAAAATATTATAATGGCAGACATTTTAATACAGGGTGCTTAAACTTCTTCCTTGGAAGCTATTTGGAAATAGAACAACTTCATTGACATTTTGATCCCATTGAAGTTTTCACTCTGAATATTTATCCTTCGCTTGTTAATTGCATGGTTAAGGCCCACATTCATGTTTAACATCGCGGGAAAAAAGCTCTTCTTAAAATGTGTTTACACTTGCGTTTTTTTAATCGCTGATGGAAAAGTCACATTAAATTTTTACTTCAGCGATGAAAAAAAACGCAAGTGAGAACACATTTTCAGAAGAATATTTTTTTCCGTGCTGTTTAAAATGTAAATGTGAAGCGGGCCTTAACCATACAATGATAAAACGAAGAATGAATATTCAGAGTGAAAACTTCAATAAGATCGAAACGCCACTGGAGTTGTTCTATTTCCAATTTTGATCTGTGTAACCTTTATTAATGACTTTTTTATTTCTGACTGAAGATGGAAAATGCGACTTGTGCAGACGATACATCGTGGGAACTCCCGACCCCGTAAATATCTGCAAGTGCAGTCGGTATTGCGAAGAATGTACACAAATTATCAAAGTATTTCTCGGAAATGAACCGCACACATGGTAAGTCTAACCCGATTTATTGAATTCTAATTTTTTTTAAATTAAAAAATTGACATGGTGAGAAATGTTCCAGAGAAACTATAGAATAAAACAGTAGTTCTATTAAGTCATTAGTAATTCATATGTAATATTAGTAAGATTTTTTATAAGGTATATTTAAAGGACAATATATTTCTAAAAGAAATATTAGAAATGTATTTATAAACGAAAACAACCATCAAATTATGGCCTCTTTTTTTTATATTTCTTGTCTTGATAGTCAGTCGTTTTACTCATTTTTTTAATAGTTGAATAACTTTGAGAATAGTTATATTGAAAAGTCCTCTTCAGGCTCCAATAAATAATAAGTTTCTTATATAACTCTGTAAACCTGAAATCTACGATCAACAATTTAATAAGATTTCAAAATAAGGTTCAGTCTACAATTTCTCATATGCCATTGGCCCCCGAAATGTAATAAGGATTAGCTATTATCTTACATCAATTTTAACATGTTTATCATTTTTTAACGCTACTTACAGTTTTAGATGAAAGAACTAGGCTTATGCTCTTCAAATAAGAGGTCTTAGATTTTTGTCTTAAATAGGCTTCATTTACCGTCATCTCTACACTTTACTCTTTGCTTTTTATATAAGATAAACTCGTAGGCTTCATTTACTATCACCTCTTCATTTCCCTCTTAGATTTTTGTGTTAGGTAACCTTTTCCACTTCCATCCTTGAGTGTAGCCACCAGTGCTTGTGTTCTTTTTAGTCACATTCTGTGCTAAGTCACTGCATTCAAGAAAATTTTAGTTATTCAATCTTTCTCTACAGGTTCTGCGTGTATTGTAACCATCCAAATTTGGTTCAATTCAAGTTTCAAGTAGGGACGGATATTCTTCGCCATATCAGAAAATTAATGGAGTTCCACAATAAACTCAATATATTTTCAATATCTGCCAGCAACTTCGTATGGAAAGCAGAAAATGAGGTAGTAGAGCTATGCCCAACATATCAAGTAGTTAATGTTAAACCTGATGGCCATTCTCTACTATACTCAATGGCCATTTCGTATTTGGACACGAAAAGGATGTTAGGTTATCACAACGGTATCAATTCTGATTTATTTATGAAACATCTTTTGAAAGAATTTATAAAGAACTGTTTCAAATACAGTGATGAAACTGAATATGAAATACAAGACTACTACTGTCAGGTGGTTCAATATTTTATCAATAAAAAATTTGATTGTGATAGTGTGGAAAATATACCAGAAACTCTCTCGAAACTTTTAAAATTCAATTTACGTATTCATTTGTTAGAATATAACATAACTCATGAATTAAAGAACGGTGAAGTTGGTGATAAATTTGTAGAGATAGCATTGCATCGAAATCACTATTATTCCTTAGTCTCGAATAGCCCCAATTGGGATGGAAATAGTCCACCGTGACTAAGGTATGGATTACAAACTATTCAAATACTGTATACAGTGCAGACGAATCTGTTCGATGATTCTTCTTTTATAAAGTTGTTCGCCGATCTTCAAAGAAATTTATTTTATTTGGATGAGTATTATTTTCGAGAGAATTTGGGGTACTAAATCTACAATATCACTGTTGAATTGTTTATATTTTATGTATTTTTAACCCTGTTCGTGGTAACTGGATAGTGAAAACTGTTCATGAATTCAGCGTAGTCAGCATTCAGTATGAATTCTTGTCCAAATGTTTTAGATATAATTGGAATTAATGTTTCGTGTATGATAGACTTTTACAGAAAAATGTTTAAAATATTAGACTTTTTATATATTTATATTTTAAGGTATTGATAGGATAGGGGCTCTATCCTCAAACTGCCTGTGTGTATTGGAAAATAAGATGTGGCGTACCTTGGGTCTCTAACTGTTGTAATTTGAGTTATATGTTTTTTTATATATTTTACCTATTTCTAATGCTTCTTATGGTTATGCGCTAAGGTTATGATCTTAACCTACGGGGGTCTTAAGTTTTTGTGTTAAGTATACTCATAGTCTTCACTTACAATCACCCCTTCATTTTCCTCTTGGATTATTGTGTTAGGTAGAATCGTATTCTTCATTTGCCATCACCTCTTCCATTTGTAAATACAGTCATCGGTACTCATTTTCATTTTGTCAAATTCTTTGAGTGACTGCATTCAAAATGAGGCTTTACTGAATCTAAGAGCATTATTACTAGATAGTGGTAGGTAATTTTGTTCATGGATTCACTTTCTATTTTGATTGCTTCTTGTATTTAATTTCTTTTTGGCGCAAGCGGTGAGACCCTTGGTTCGGTAGCAGACCTTATACTTCCTACTAAATAAATTTACGGTATTCACTCCATGTTATTTGTACATATTAGATTGAATAAATTTTAAAATATAAATAAACCTGTAATATCATTTTTTTCAAATCCTTCATCTAAAATATTTGATATGTGTATCTAGTCCATTTTCTTTTGTAAAGTTATTGCTAAACATGAAATTTTGAGAAGGAAGGAGTTCAGTTTATATTGTGACTTTGATTTATGTCGTAATCTAAAGAAAACTGTATATACCCTAATGTTTTGCTCGTATTTTAAAATAAATTAAAATAACGTATAATGTACGGAACAAAAAGAGCTTACCATTCGACTATCTAGACTTCAGAATGGTACAAGTTCAGAGAGAGCAGCACAAAAGTAGGTTTATAGTCATCACTAGGGATGTGACATTGTACATATTGCATGTATGCAGTCCTCTGCATATATTTCAAGAGCATATAATATGTACGTGTGCATATATGCTAACCGGGAAATATGCACTTCTTGGTCAATTTTTAACATGTAAATGTCTAACCTATGCCGTTTTCTTCTCGACCCCTGTATAGAAAACGATTTTAACTGTTGACCCAAGTTAATTTTATAAAACTAATTATTCAATATAAAAAGTTTGTAGGTGGAATATTGAAACTACAAATGTATTAATAAATAATATGACACTTGGTAAATAGTAAATACTAGTAGTTACTGATAAATAAATGAATAGGTACAATTATTTTAGAGATTTGTACTACTAAAAAAATACCAACTTATAGCACGTATATATGCATATAATTTATTTAAATAATTAAACACGAAAAGGTTTAAATTAACCATTTAATAATTTAATTTCGTTGCTTATAGATGGGTATACTTTAAGTTAAAAGGGAAACTGGTCTAACAAGATGGTTTATGATTTTCGAGCCATGACTAAAGTAATGAACGGAATGTGATATATGAATGTTGGATAGTTTCGAAATTTAGAAGACTATATTTGGCCGAAAGAAACATTTTTTCCTCTTCTTTCTTGTGATATAGAACGGGTGTTTTCCCAGTACAAAAATACATTAGCAGATAATAGAAGGAGATTCATTGTTGGAAACCTGAAATACCATACAACAATAAAGTCCAATTCCACTGTTTGAAATTGAATGTGTGTTTGAAATTGACTTACTATTAAAAAAGTCTAAATTTGAAAAAGCTTTGTTATATTTTGTTTCCTAACGTTAAACATTACACAGTAAAAATAAAACTTGAGATTGCACCTTCTATTTATTGTAAGTTCCATTCAAACCACCAAAGTACAATTACATTCAAAACATAATTATATACAGATTAACTTAATTTAAATTCCGTAATTAACTTTGAGCATGTAATATGCACACTATATTGAATAATTTCTGGTATATAAAATGCATATTTCCAGTATGCATTTAGGTTCAGCATATATGCACATGGACTTTTTGCATATAAATGCATATTTCCAATATGCATTTTGGTTCTGCATATATGCACACAGACTTTCTGCATATTATATGCAGAAATAGGCATATAATATGCTGCATATCGCGTCAAAAATTATGTATATTTTATGCTGCATATTGTCACATCCCTAGTCATCACCATGATATAATAACTACAGGTATGCTCGCCAAGGATTTTACGAATTTTCACTAATTAATTTAATGACGTCTAAGCGTGCTCTGATTTCGAAAATTTAATCTGTAACCATCAGCGACCCTCTATCGAAAGTCTATAATATTTCATAAATATAATATATCAATCCAATCTTCCTTCTCAGGTTCTGCGTGCTCTGCAAATATAACCATTAAACGTATCTTCGAGAAAGTTGAATGGGTTGAGCAAAAGTGGAATTACAGTATCACAATGAAATTCTACAGCAATATTGATTCAACCGACGTGAAAAGTTTTATTGTCCAAAATAAGGATCTGGACGTAAATGATGATACGGTGAAGAGAATCTTCTCCGACTATTCAGTAGTCAATGTATAGCGCCTGATGACCACTACTTGCTCCACACTTTCACCGTATCCTAATCGTACACTGGGAATATATCTCATTTGTGAGAACACTGTCATAACTCAATAGAAGCTATATTAAAGATGATAAATTTAAGTACTTGTGATTCACGTACAATTAATGATATATAGTTACGAAATTTAGCCTCTCAAATAGACAGTTATGGAGCTACAATGCTTAAACTTCTACTAAAATAATGACAATTTAAAATTTATGTCGACAAGGATAACTCTTAAGATACAGGGTGTTTGTGATGTTCTTGAAAACGAACAAAATTTAAGTCTAGGGAGCTATTAAAATAACACTTTTCTAAGAAGAATTTAGGCTAGAAGAATTCCTTCACAGTAGTTCAAATTTATTTGTGTTCTGTCAGAGGCGTTGGGTAAAAAGATGTTTGTTATGGAGACTATACAGGTGATATTGTGGACACTGTTAATAAGAGAGGTTAATATTAAAATAGAAAAAACTATGAATCTGTTTGAAATTGAAAATGATGGAAACGACGAACCTTTTAAACCAGTTAAATTCAAAGAACACTACTACGCGCTGTTACTGTACAACCTGACCTTTATAATCTTAATTATATTTCAACAATGAAAATCTAGTTAAATTCAAGGAAGATGTTTCATCTGATAAATCAAAACATCATTTGAAAAGAATTTTGGTAAAGAATTACCTAAATTACCACCCATAACTTGTTTACTTTATATTTCTACATTCAGTGAAAATGTACTTCCTTTTGGACCTTTCAATTTGAATTGGATCATAAAATAACTAAACTAGATCTTTTAAATTAGTTTCTACTAAAAAGTTGCAATAAAAGAAAATATAATTTTCTATTTCTCTATGACGTCACGCACCCATAATCAAATGATTGGTTTCCGCGCTTCCCTGTTTCAAAACAGGAGATTTGATGTCCACGTATATAGCATTGGAGTATTTTATTCTTCATTGGTCTCAGATATTGGCTTTGCTAACAGGCTGTGTTTTTCTCTCCTTGTGGTTTAATTTGTTTTTCAAATTCATTATATTTGAACATGTCTGAATAATAAATTTGTTAAAAACAGTAAGAAATTCTACAGGGGCAAGATGACTACAGAAAATAAAACCAGATACGAGTAGAATCTAGACAGCTTATCTTTTGAGATTTAAAATGTTTATATAGAGGAATTTAAGGATCTGAATGATAAGCTTAAGAAGTTTAAGTGTGATGTAGCTAGTGCGTTTTGGAAAGTCGAACATAAGGAAGAAGAATTACTGAAGAAAAAACGTGAAAGCTGCAACGGATAAAAACTCAAAATGACGGAACAGATTTCCGAGATATTCAACAACTAGAAGAGCTAAGTGAAGAAGCCAACTGTAACCCTGGTGTAGGTACTCTCGAATATCTAAAGTACATCAGCATTGATATAAAAGAAACCATCTTAACAAGAAAAATAAAACAGTTAGCGTTGACGATATAGCTTAAATGCGCGAAAAGATTTACGACTGACTAACAAGTTTTCAATTTTAAAATTCCACTGAGATGAGATTAATTGAAATTAATTTCTTCCGTAGGAGCTTACGAAGATCACGTGAAGCAAATAGAAAGCTGTTGATTACATTTGAAAATCTATATGATTATTGCTCTCCATAATCTACACTCCATTACTAAGAAAATTATTAGTCAGAGAAGCCAATTTCAACAAATACTGTTGTCAACTGGTTTCAACCGAGAGACTCCTAATGACATTTATCTTTTGCAGCTTTCCTTGTATAGTCGTTTTTACTTTAGTAGAAAGAAGGGAGCACACATTTAATTCGCAACTCATCAACAAAACCACATTTCAAAATTTAATTTTTCCATATTCAAAACTCTTCCTCGACAAAAGTTTTGGCGAAACTAATTCTTTCAGAATTCAAAGGCGATACGTCAGACAAATGTACAATACGCCTGAATGACGAGGGTCCCAAAAACTTTTCGACCGTCTTATCCGGTTGTTGCCATGTCTTTGAAAATAGTAATTTGTTCTACTTGCCCGATAGTTTCTCCTCTAGATATAATAACCTCTTCTTACTGGAATACGTAGATTTGGTAGATATGGAATAGGCTCTCCGTGAGAGTAATCAGGATTAAATGTTGACAGGATAGAGTTGTCGCTAACTACTTCAGAATCCTCAAAGTAGTTATGGTGTAACATGTATAAATACGTAATTGTGTAGTGCAAAATCAAATATCAAATTATAGGTGATAGGTGATCATTTATCTGGACAATTGGAGGAGATTGGTTTGATATCGATGGATCAAGAAGAAGTGGGAATGTGGTACTACCTCCATTTTGAACTAGTGAAAAAATAGTGTAAATCTTTGCAGCGAATATTTTTATTTTCAAGCTGAAGAGGAAATGAGTAACAAATGTTACTTATGTTTCGACCAGATCTACGTTACACCTCAACCTGTGAACACTTGTGGCTGCAAGTTCTTCTGCCAAGATTGTACAGCCATTATTGTTAAATTCCATGGAGAAAGTTAAAGCTACACATTTTAACATTGTCAAATTTAATAATCAATATAAAATAACCACAATCGCAATTACTAGGTCATATATTCTAGTAAGTTGAATGGGCTGAGCACAAGTAGAATTGCAAGATCATAAGGAAACTAATGCAGTTCTTCAGCAATATTGATACAACAAACGTTAACATTTTCATTATCAAAAAAGAAGATCTGGATGAAAATGATCTTACGGTGAAGAGAATCTTTTCAGACTATTCAGTGGTCAATTTATAGCGCCCGATGGCTACTGCTTGCCCCACGCTTTCGCCGTAGCTTATTCGCACACTAGGAATATATCAGGGCGAACTAATAAAATTAGCACCTTTTCTTTGCAAAAAATTTTACTAAGAGAATTCCTCAATAATAGTTCAGATTTCTTGAGTTTCTTACAGATGAATCACACAGTAGATACTTTCTCCAGGTACCAAGATATATTTGCCATAAAAATTATTAGAATGATATTTTATATACTGCACCAGGTGCTCCTGCCAGACTCTTGAAAGTTAATATGGACATTTTAAAGGAGGAACTTCCAGTAAATTTTAGAGACGGTGGAGACTATGAACATTTGAAACTAGTTCACTTCAAAGATCATAACTACGCCCTTCTACAACCCGATCTCTATGATCTACCCGACGATTCAGCCGATACCGACGATTCAGCCGATACCGACGATTCAGCCGATACCGACGATTCAGCCGATACCGACGATTCAGCCGATACCGACGATTCAGCCGATACCGACGATCATACAGATACCGACGATCATACAGATACCGACGATCATACAGATACCGACGATCATACAGATACCGACGATCATACAGATACCGACGATCATACAGATACCGACGATCATACAGATACCGACGATCATACAGATACCGACGATCATACAGATACCAACGATTCATATGATATTGGCGATTAAAAATCGATCTATAATTTTGATGTCGATGATGGACATGATGTTGCTGATTCAGGTGATATTTAATGTCATGTCGAAGTTAGATAGAAGTTCACATGCCAAAGATTTGTACAAAATAATTAAGTTTTGCTGATATAATTAAGCAAGTTATTTCCAGGTATCTGTACATATACTCCAGAATAATAAATTTTTTGAATAGAATTTATGATATAGCTTTACCCGTCTCTTAAAAATCTTTTATCATTAAGTTCTTTTTGAATACAGGCAGGCCTCGCTTTAAGTACACCTTACTTTAATAAAAGTGGTACTTATTTCTAGTCATGTCTCGAAATAAGTACAATTCGTGGACATAGAAAACCGAGACAATTGTTTTTTATTATTTCGCGGTAACTATCGATAACATCAATATTATAATCCAGATGAGTTTATTAGAAGCAATTGGTTCGGAAATTCAACAAGTCCCATTTTGGGTTAAATTCAGTGTTATCGCACGTCTCCATATTTTCGAACACGTAAAAATCTATATAATAATATAATAGAGATTGAATAATAATTATAATATTTTCTTTTAATTACGTGTCCAAAATTTAGAACGTACCCATAACTTTAAATTTAGTTACCTACCCAACTACAATTCGCAGCTCAAGGGAGCTCCCTCCCTATAATGTTCATATAAAAAGTATATTATAATATTACCTACACCTAGCGGAAGAGCTTGCACTCATTAGTATGTACGTGAGTATGCTTATTGTTTTCATATTATTTTATGTATGCAGTAATCAAGCTTTATTTTTTGTAAAAATATGGACAAGATTTGTGAAATCGGAGTCAAGAAGATATAGTTTTAATGATAAAGCCATCCCTTCAAATAAGCTAGAACCTAGATAGAAGCTTCATTCAGTTTGTTTATTTACAAGATGGCGCCATGGATTGGGGCGCTCTCTACCGTTAGCACTTGATAAGAAATCTATTACATATAAAATGATATATTTCCAATATTAAATTTTATTGAACATTACAATTCTACATAAATGCTTTATTCTTTCTATGCAATAGTTTGGCATTAAAATTGTTAAAATAAAAATGACTGTACTGCCTCTTTAAAAACTAATGAATAATGATAGTGTTATAAGATTTGTAGATAAAATCCTATGTTTGCTTCGAAATTAAATATGTATAAATACATTCAATTACTTTTTTTTCCCAAGTGTATCATTATTTTAACAGATGATAGCGCTAGTGTTATGTTTTTTAACTATGAAGACTTACAAAATTTAAATCTTAATTCCCAGTCTTAGAGTTGAGCAAATGAGCATGCCTGCTCAACTCTACGCTAATCTCAAGGCTGGATAAATGGGTTAAGGGTCGCCAGGATAGGGATCCAACTGGTGTTCAGAAAATTCTATTCATCAAATTCAACAATCCATTCGTAATATATTTTTACGGTGTCTATCAAATCTGACTGGTCCCTTTAAAGAGAGTCTTCCAATTCTTCCAAAATGAATTGATATTGGAATTTTGTATATCAAAGGAAGCTCAATACATATACGATTCATTAATTTTACGAGTGATTTGAAGCTAGGGTGAAGCAGGTAAATTGCAGTAACTAACTATCTTTCCATGTCTGAGTCAACATCAATCAGAAAGGTGTAAATTTGATTGGTTTTAGATAGCTAGAATAGGTGTTCACAGTTTCTTGAGCTAAAGACTTATTCTTTACCGATCGTACTAATTGATCGTCTGAAAGAAGCTCAGAGAAGATAGCTCCAATTTTTAACCCCTAAGCTTCAACGACTATTTTTAATTAATGTAGCGCCCGATGAGCCCCTGCTTGCTCCACGCTTTCGCCATTGTTTATTCGCACTAGGAATATATCCATCATTTTCGAGAACACTTATAAATCCAATAAATCTGATTTTCAGGGTACTGAAATGCCTGTACATTCAATGGTATATCATTTGAAAAGTTAAGGCTCTGTAGCGGTGAATATTTCGAGCTACAATCATGAAATTTGTATTATCAGTATTTAAGATTTATGTTTATATGGATAACTAAAATACATGTGTTTATGATGTTTTTGCAAACAAGCAATATCTAGGCGAACTAATAAAATTTAACACGGAAGGGAGAAATTTAGCTACAAGAATATATCAATCGTTCAAATTTCTCAGTGTTCTGTCAGAGGAATTGCAAAGGAGTTACTTTCTCCAGGTAAATAGATATATTTGTGATTAAATTTTTACTGGTAACATAGTGGACACCGTAAATAAAACTTAAAAAGTTAAATGTCGAAATAGAAAACACTATTAATGGTTAGGAATTTAAATATGGTGAAGACTATAAACCTCAGAAACTAATTCAATTTAGAGAACACTACAACAACTGAATACCTTGGTACGTTATTATCTTATTTTTAAGAGGGAATATATTTATTATAACTTAAAATATTTACTTTTTAGTGTCTTTCTGTAGGAAGTGTTTTCAGTACATGTTCTCTGTATGGAAGTTATGATCGGAATGACACAAGTAGAGAGCTGTGGGTGTCAGCTGAGTTTGTGTAGCGTAAAAATAGGTAGTGCGGTTGATGACGTCACATGACGTATAACTGTTTAAAGTTTTTGTTAAAGTTGTCAACTATATCTCGATATACATATTATTATTAAGTAAATTGAAATAAGTTGACAAAATTTCAAACAGGGATTCAGAAATATAAAGAAACTGAAATAATCTTTGAATACCATGCAGTCGTTAACACCGTTACAGGCAATGTGACGTCATCATCCTCACTACCTATTTTTACACTACACAAACACAGCTCACACTCACAGCTCTCTACCTGCGACATTGCACTCCTATCTTCCACACAGAGAACGTGTACTGTGGTTATTCTAAATTAAAATTGTCAGTCACTGGAAGTTTTTATTCCACTTCATTAAAAAGTATAGCCATAGATACAACTGATTCTGTGCTCTAGTTCATGAGTTATGTTATATTCTACCATATGACTCCGTAAATTAATTTTTAAAAGTTTCGAGAGAGTTTCTGGTATATTTTCCACAATATCACAATCTAATTTTTATTGATAAAATATTGAACCACCTGACAGTAGTAGTCTTGTATTTCGTATTCAGTTTCATCACTGTATTTGAAACAGTTCTTTATAAATTCTTTCAAAAGATGTTTCATAAATAAATTAGAATTGATACCGTTGTGATAACCTAACATCCTTTTCGTGTCCAAATACGAAATGGCCATTGAGTATAGTAGAGAATGGCCATCAGGTTTAACATTAACTACTTGATATGTTGGGCATAGCTCTACTACCTCATTTTCTGCTTTCCATACGAAGTTGCTGGCAGAAATCGAAAATATATTGAGTTTATTGTGGAACTCCATTAATTTTCAGATATTTCGGAAAATTTGGATCCTCTGTTTAATCTTAAACTAATTCAAATTTTGATTTTTCCAGAGAACTCAGAACCTGTAGAGAAAGATTGAATTAAGTAGAATATTTTACATGGTCAGCAATTTTATTTGTATTGATGAAAAATGAATGGCAAAAGAAAAAAAGAAATATATGAATTCGATATTGTGTTTGTTTCGCGTTTAAGTCCATATCGCTGACGTCAAGTGATGTCTTAAGAGTAGGCCTAAAACAAAAATATAGGATCTATGTGCATATTACATACAGATCACTAGTGACTTACCACATGCAACTACTGGTTTATTATCTGGTTTCACTGAAACATTGACTCGGTATGTCAACTTTTAAAAATAAAAAGTGTATGCAACAAGTCTGATTTTCAATAATTTTGTTAATAATTTCAGTGCTTCTTTCACAATAGTAACTGCTAACAGATTTTCACGGGTTCAACTGTTCCGACGATGGACTGTCTACACAATTCTCGTTCTCTCCATTCTGAAAAAAAATTAAATAGATTATATGGATCAAGATTGATGATAATTTTGACATATTTATTGTATTAAATGCATTATAAAATCAATAAATAAATAAAATATGAAAGGTTTTCCTAGACTTATCTAAGATTATTTGGCGATTTTGTGACTAAAATAACAATTTTGAGGGAAATCATTTAGAAAGAAGATTTAGTTTGTATAAATTATACTACTTCTCCATTAAGAAATTAGCAGTCTTCACCGTGTCTAATTTTCTTTAATTCTTCATCTCAATTTATTAGCAAAGACTCTACCATGAACAAAAAATGATTACTTGTGTATAATTTACAAACCCAGTAAATTTTGACAATATATTAAGTGTTGATTGAAACAATACATCAAAGTGTTTTGTAATTTTGTAAATTTTATTACCTTTGAATATAATAAATGTTTGACTATAGGTAATTGGTAGACGGATAGAAAATATGTTAAACCATATATTTTAAAGAGGTCGTTGTAGCGATCTGCAGTAAGATAGAACTGACAACTTTCGTCCTTCGCAAAGGATAGATTCACCTGTATTTTACAATAAAGATGTTGCTTAAAAATGTTAGTCATAAATAAAATAACTATCAGTAATGTTCATGTTCCCAATATACCTCAGGCTTCAATGATTGTATCACTTGCATGAATAAATTAGTTTGAGTCAATAAATTGATTTTTATCAACCCTTAATTAGTATAAAAGATTTATTCAGAGATTTATTAATAGATGTTCTAATAACTTTAATAATAAACTGTATACAATTGCAGTGTTCCTCGATTTGAGCAAAGCATTTGATAGATGTAATTGAGATATAATGGTGAATAAGTTGAAAAGGTTGGGATTTCGAGATGTGGTTGATAATTTCTTTGAGATATTTGTTGATATTGGTGGCGTTAGATCTGAACAAAAACTATACATATGGGATCCGTAAGTTCACCATATTTGTTTCCCTTGTATGTGAATAATATATGCACTGTGCAGGTCGTCTGATGAGCTTAAATTTATTCAGTTTGCTGACGACACAACAGTATTTATGGCTAGTAATACTTGGTGAGTTTGTGCCAGGATATTAGTGTGGAACTAGGTAGGGTATTCGAATAGATAAATAGTAATAGACTTTCACTCAATATAGACAAAACCTCATTCATGCTATTCACTCACTCTAATGTACGAAATATCCCTGTCTCTGTGTCTATTGGTGGTAACATTATTGAAAGAACCAGTTCCGTTAAATTGTTGGGCGTATATATTGATGACAAATAATTATTAAGTTATAATTTTCATGAGTCTAAATATTAAGTAAGAGATTGTACTGTGTTGTTAGTCATGCGAAGGGCTTCTGAGTTTTTACCACCTGTAGTCCTGAAACCAGATTGTTAGTTAACCGCCGCCTCTTTTTAAGAAGCGGTTCCTTTAATTTAATTGCCCAATAATACCCCTTCAGGGGGTACCTGGTCTTGTATCAGAAAATGAAGATTTAATTTTTATTCAAAATATATAAATCTGTAAAGGAAGGCAACAGGCTATTATTAATAAAAGTTTCATTAAAACATCGGTGAGCCTTTAAGTGATTAATTTTATGGATGCTTTTTCCTAGCTTCTGAATAGGTATTTTATTTCATTTGGTGATATTTTCAGAATAATTTATGACAACACGATGGTTTAAAAACTTTCGAGTGAGCATTTAAGATTTTTATTAAGTAAAAAACAGGGTTTAAATGTTGCTACGTTTCGAAAAATACTTTGTTTAACATTAGGCTAAAAAACATTTTTCTGAAATAGTATGAAGAATTAATGTATAATGCGTGAATTTACTAAATTATTGAATTGTTTCAGAGTTGTGTTTCTCCATATTAAACTGTTTAAGTTAGCCTCCTATCTAATTGAAGTCGATTACTTCTAATATAAAGTGTTTTAAGTATTTATTACTTGCAATTTTATAATGTAAATTTCCAAATGACTATTAGTTTTTAAGGTAGGTTACTAATTTATATTTGATTTCCTTGCTGCTATAATGTTACAATAGGTTTTATTCTGGTTAATTCGGAAGCCAAATTGGACTTCAATGAAACTGAGATGAACTTTAAATAAATTAATTAATTCCCATTATTGTTAACCCTTAGGAGCTCTATCCTGAAGCTGTCTCTGGTGAATGGAGGAGAAGGGGGTTTCGTCCCTTGGGTCTCTAACTCTTGTAATTTGAATTATCGATTTTCATTTTTACCATATTTATAAATTTTTAACGCTACTTGCAGTTTTAGAGGATAGCCCTAGCGCTCTTCAGCTACGAAGATTTTTGTGTTAGGTAGGCTCATAGGAATCATTTACTATCACCTCTTCATTTTCCTCTTCGATCCGTGAGTGCAGCCACCAGTGCTTGTGTTCCTGCAAAGTTTTCAAAATCTTGATCTATAAGTTTTTAAAGGGTTCCTACCTAGAGATAAAAGTACTTAACAATATAAACATATTAATAGCTATAACATCTGCAAAATCAGTGAAGAAATGTTTGTAATTGGTGTTAGTAACTACAGCTTAATTCCTATTCGTATTTCCACTAACCTTTAGAAAAGCTAACAAAATTACAGGCATCCCCCGCTTTAGTTACCAAATCACGACTCAGTTTAGTTACCAAACGGTAACTAAAGCGAATAAAAGTAACAAGAAATTTATAATTGTCACTCCTCGAATATATATATCTCATTTTCTATGAGTTATAGAAAGAAAATTTGTTTTAGGGTTATTAACATATTAGATTACTACGTATATAAGCATGTTAATAATTATATACAGTCTTTCATTGTTTGTGACTGTGATGTAAAAGTTTAAGTCGTGCAGTTATTAAATGTTTTAAAATCCATCCATAGCTTAACTCTCACTCAGTATAGGGGAGTAATTAATAGATACTTAGATTTCTATAATTATTGTGCTACATTTAACAAACAGCAATTTTATGCTCTATGTAATGTTTTGGTATTTGGGTACTAAGTTCCAAGTTATTGGTTGGTTCTACAATTTCGGACACGTCAGAAAAGAAAATATTATAATATTATTTAACTTCTATTCTAATTGGTATCATAGATACCAATTGAAATAAAAGTTAAATAATTAATATTATATGAAGATTTACACGTGTTCGAAAATATGGAACTTGCCTTAAAATGGGACATGTTGAATTTATGAATCAATTTCTTCTAATAACCTCATCTGGATTATAATTTTGATGTTTTTTTAGTTCCCGTGAAATAATCACAGAAAATTGTCTTCGTTTTTTATGTCTACGAACGGTTCTTATTCATGACTCAAAATAAGGACCACTTTTGCTAAAGTGAGTTGTACTTAAAGCGAGGCTTGCCTGTACTAGTAGAACATGAACCAGTTGGTGCCTTTCAGATTTCTGATAAATAAATATATAATTTGTCTGCAAACTTTATAGGTTTTATCCAAATAAGTAATTGAAAGGATATAAGGCAGATTAGTTGAAGTACAGTCATACATTCAGCAGAAATTATCTTTTTTGAAGGTCAAGTTTATTACCATGCAGGTAGTGGATTGTGAATCTTCGTAATAGAACATGTTGCACATTAAGCTTACAGGTAACTTATTTCTACACACAGAACATAGAAACAAGCATCTTATTTATTATTATATTCATTTTGTTATACCTGCCGTACATTTTATTCTTATTGGGAAAATAAAATTGAAATAATCAAATGTTGTATTTATCTATTTAATAAGTAATCTATTTCAAAAGTAATTTATCCATTTTAATTAATATAATTTCCAATTGAAGACGAAACAATGAAACATAAATTGAACTAAATAACATAAAGGAATATATTAAATATATATTGTTTTAGTTTTTACTGTGATAAAATTTCATCATCGTTTTTAAGCAAAACCTAAACTTGATTTTTATGATTTTGTCAGGTAGGAACTGGGACAAGTTACAGGTTTCCGAACAGTTCTACATTTTCGATCATGGAAGAAAATTAATGTAACTTCCCTTTTAATTCGTATCCATAATACCTGCCATGTTAAAATATATTAATTCACTTTCAATTTCTGAATTTATACGTTTGATCTCTAATTTTACTTTTATTTCAAAATATTCTTTGCAAACTAACATTTTCAAAAAAGGCAGTTGCGATTACCGTTTATTTTGTCTATTCTAATTTAACAAATATGTATTATAATTTCCAAAGATGATCCCTTTTTCCATTATTATTTTTAATTAGTTTTAAGACCATTCTATCCTAGGTCATCATAGACACACAGCATAGGTAACTAGGTACTATCAGGCTAAACAGTACCTAGTTCTATTTTCACTAGGTACTATCAGACTAAAGAGAGCCTAGTCCTATTTTCACTAGGTACTATCAGACTAAAGAGAGCCTAGTCCTATTTTCACTAGGTACTATCAGACTAAAGAGAACTTAGTCCTATTTTCACTAGGTACTATCAGACTAAAGAGAACCTAGTCCTATTTTCACTAGGTATTATCAGACTAAAGAGAACCTAGTCCTATTTTCACTAGGTAGGTACTATCAGACTAAAGAGAGCCTAGTCCTATTTTCACTAGGTACTATCAGACTAAAGAGTACCTAATCCTATTTTCACTAGGTACTATCAGACTAAAGAGTACCTAGTGCTAATTTCAGTAGGTACTATCAGGTTAAGAATAACTACTCTTATTTTATCACACTTTACTCATTTAAAAGTTAGATACATTTTAGATATTTTGATTTAGGTGCACCAAAGCAGGTCAGAATGTTAGATGTGTAATAATTACATCGAATATTACTGAATTAATTAAAAGGATTTTGGTGACAGCAGGTCTGCAGATAGGTAGGGTAAAGCAAGTTAATTGCGGTACAACCGTATACTAACTAAGTAAACTAACTGCAGCCTCTGACATAGACCTGAGGTACTACGTACTAAAACTGGATACTAAACATCATAGCTTCAAAATAATCGTTAAATTAATAAATTATAATTTGCAAAGTACTTATTTTGGTATGCAACATTTTACTGTAGTAATTTCGGTTCAGAATGTTCAAAAACTCTCTTAAAACGGAATGTAACTAAAAATTAAAATGTCTCAATTTACCAGAGTGATGTGTCGCAATGTTTTTGATTAAAATCCTAGGCGGTCCTACAATCTGCCGTAAAGACTAAAATTGTAGTAAGTAACTATAGTCAATATACATAGCTATTCTTTTATTAGATTTAACTATTTACATCCTAATTAAGACATAGATCATAATAATTTCTTTATCATACTATATAGAAGTAAAGTAACTATTTTTTATATCATGCAAATAGTTCGACCAAAATATGAGCTAATCAACCAGCTAATATATGAATGTTTCTCTCTACCTGAGTCTCTAGTAAAATTATCAATATATAATGATAATCAAATAAGCAGAAAATAAATTTTAATAAATAGTTCAAGTGGTCAGATATACGGTATACGGCCCCCCCCCCCCCCCGGTCATGAGCCCCCTCGGTCATGAGCCCCCCCCCCCCTCGGTCATGAGCCCCCCCCCCGGTCATGAGCCCCCTCCCCTCCATGTTTTTTAATCCTTATATACCTAGGCAATCAAATGAAGAACTACTTAGATAGAAATAACTGAGAGTTGCTAATGTAGTTTGTTGTATCCGCTAGATTGTTGTACTGCACACTTCATGATTGTTTAATAACCTGGCAGGGGGGATCGGGGGGCGGCACGCCCCCCGATATACATATATTTAATGTCTAATCAGTAATGAACTACAAAAGTGTCAATAAGGATTAAATAATATAGGTAAATAAGGATTTAAAAACAGGGGGGCTCTTGACTGGGGGGGGGGGGGCTCTTGACCTGGGGGGCTCATGACCGGGGAGGCTCTTGACCGGGGAGGCTCTTGACCGGGGGGCTTATGACCTACACCCACGGTATACCCCATTGTGACGCACGCAGGAAGCCGGCATAAGTCACTTCCTCTCGACAATTCCAACCCTAGAAGATTTGGGACTCTTACGCTAAGTAATCGGATTAGTCGTGTACAAGACGTGTTATCACATCTACGTTACGTATTGAATCACGTCTCAAATCATACAAATCAGAGGTTTATAAATAATAGAACAGTTTATTGAGGATATTAAAGAAAATTTGAAGTTTGTTCGCATAAAAATATATACATTTTCGAAATTCAAACCAGATATAAATTATTATCTACAAAACGACTGTTTGTTTTAGTTAGGTTGACAGGTAACATATGCATGTGGAATGACCCAAACTTCAGTTATATGTACCCTTGTTCACATTTTAATTACCATCTACCTTTCTTAACCGGTTAAGTGATTCATCAATCACTTACTAGTTTATTTCCTTGCTATCGGCTTATGGTCAGATTTAGGTAGTAACTAAACCTATCACGTTATTGTTTGTAACGTCACGCGGTGTGAAGCTTTTCGAAAATATTAGATACCTGTCAAACTCCTTCTTTAATCTTCATATTGACAAGAAAATCCTGGAATTTACTTCTGTGTTAGACATATCTGCGGTATATAACATGTACATATGGCTATGTATGTATACTGTATAGTCTGAACACAATGGAAAAACAAATTATTGAACATAGGTACTAAATGATAAGAATATTTTGAACCTCTGAAAAACATCCATTGAACCAATATAAAACCTATATTCTAGTAAATAAATCTATTACATTCACACATTAATTACTATTATAAAATCTCAGAGAGAAATTCACAACAACAGCCAAGTTTGTCTCTTGTTGATGCTGCTGTCACAAACATAAAGAAGTTTTCAGTTGGAAGGAGAATTATAGGTATAACAAGTTCAGTGTCTAAACTGATGGTTGGTTGGAAATATTCCAAAGAGATCTTTGTTTTTTTTTGACTTACAGGATATATTGTTTACAAAATTTCTAGTTTTACAAGGGTTATTACTATCTGTAAAAAAATTAATATAAGGTGTGCAAACGATTTTGGTTGTTAGAAAATAAGTTTTTGAACATTACAATTGGAAAGGAAAATCTAATTGTTATTTAGGAAGATTGAGATAATTTTAGGAAAGAGCAAGCTAGTAATATAAGATAATTAATATATCAAATATAAAGAGAACTATAAATAGTATTTTATATTTAAAGAAAATACATTGCAGAATATGTAATACGTTAGTCATTACACAAAGACGTTCTGTAAATTTTATCATTAAAATTGCTTCAATATTAATACAATATTGTCCTACTATTTTTTTATATTTGCCTATTGCATTGCTACATCATTTCCAATATTTACATAAATTGTTTTAATATTGAAATGTAAAGTTATAGTATTGTGATACTACTGCCCTAATATATATCACAATTTACAATAAGGAATAATAATCATAGTAACCCTTTAAAATAATATTGTAACCAAAAACAATTTATATTTTCTAAAAGTACTTCTTCAACTAAGTAAGAAATGATTTCATTGTACAATATTATTATTGATTTTATTTAAGTTATCTTATAAAAAACTAGAATGAATATCATTGATTTGATAACAAAAATTTTGTTTGGTAAATTAAGTTTAGGAATTTTTGCTAGTTTCATTTTTGTTTACAGTTAATTACTTTAATCCAAAAATTAACAGTTTGACGGCCAGGATTCATATATAAATGGGAAATTGAGACTCCATTGGCGATTATATGGAGTCTCAATCATATAGAATCTATGTAATAGTAGCAACCATAGTTTGAATCTATTTTAATCAGTGTAGAGAAGGAAATAAGGTTGGAATATTTGGAACACAACCCTTTAATATCTGGATTGAGAATGGATATTTAAAGGATCTTGTAACTTTAAAGTCATTAGCGGGACTGATGAAAATTTTCAAGCAACAACTTGAAAACGAGCTAAGAAACCTGCTCGAAATATTGTTTAGTAAAATATAATCGCCAGTGGAGTCTCAATTTCCCATTTAGTTAATTACTTTACTGAATGAAATATCTATCGTATTTCATTTATTTTTGAGGGTTGGTCTTACTTTTCAGAATGAAAGGTAGGGAAACCTTAGATTACTAATTGAAATATATATATTAATCATATAACGAATAACATATTTTTTATTTAGTTTTCCTAAATACTTACTAAGGAGGCATTAAAATTTCTTAGAATAATTTTTATAACCCGTAAATTGGTTGAAAAAAGGTGCACATTATAACAGTTCCAGTAAATTTAGAAAACAAATATTTGTTGAGTATTCATTTTTTGATTGTTAACATTTATGAGGGTAAATGTTAACAATGTGATAAATAACAATATAAATGAACATGTTATAGTTTATGTCATCAATCACAGTGTTTTTAAATGATAAAATGAGTCTGATCGAAAATCTTGCAGTTGGCTTTTAATTTTGAAAAAGGATAACAAAAAGTCAACTTTTCTTCGTAAATAAGCGGTATTAAATCAATGAATAAAAACTAAACTTGCAATAGTATTTGTGATTATTATACACAAATAAATAAACGTTTTTGTTTAATATATATGTGAAAAAAACCTTTCGATCCTATTTTCTCCTATATAAAAATAATTCATTAGATTATCAAAGTACATTATGTTACTTAATATACTATTCTAACTAAACAAAAAATTTAAGTTGATGTCTGATTTATCTTATATTTTATTTTAAATTAGGTCTACCGACTAATCACTCGGGAAAAGTCGGACCGACCGCACAAAAACTGGTTAGTTAATTGAATTTGATATGTCACAAAACTGATAGTGTGAATCGGATGAATATTGCAATTTGACTGATAAAAATTTACTAAGTGTGTAAAAAAGGAATATATAAATGTATTTAGTCGATGAACAGATGTTCTTTATTTTAAATTTACAAACATTAACAGAAAATTCTTTCAGATGTAATGAATTTATCTAATATATATTTCAATTATTCTCATTGAATGTTCTAAATTTGAAGGGTAACAATCCTAATTAAATGTAATAATAATAAATAATTTATAAAAGTAACAATATTAGTGATGCTGATGATAATATAATGGATTTTGAAATTAAATGGATAACTAACTAACTTTTTATTTCATGAAAACTTAGTAATTGTAGCAATGAATCTGAAATGAATGGATAGTCGAACAGTCACGAAACGAAACACATTTCCTCTCATTGGTTGCAGTTGATTTTATTTATCAATTTATTTACATTATATCATACATAAAAAATATTTAAAGTTATTGGTTAAATAATATCATACAGATAATAGAGTAACTGAATGAATTCTATTAAGTTTTTAGAAGTATGAAATTTATATTACAGCGTGGCATGAATTACTGGAACATGAGTTTACATCCTGGTATCTTTTTTTATTCTGTTTAGTTTATAGTTAGTTGTCAGTGGAATAGGTTAATGCTATTTAACACTAGGATTTAAATTTTAACTAAGATTTGAAGTGTAAAGTTTAGTTTCTTTTGTTCATTTTCTATTCCACAACAACAACAATAACATCAACAATTTCTTTAATTTAGTTTTATTATCTCTTGCCTTGTTTAGTACTATTAGTTAAGTTAATGTTCAACTTTTAAATTTAGTTTAATAGTAATTACGTCTTTTGCTTCCTAATATAGAAAGAAAAATTACAAAGCTGAAACTTTCAGTAACTGTTTACTTATCTCTATTGAAACTATGTATTACAAAATAATGTTTAAAATTAATGCGTTCCAACTAAATTTTGAACATAAAGTTATAGTTAAGCAGGTAATTAGCGGTACATTAACTAGCTTGAAACTGAAACCACACACACAAGAAAAAAAAATCATAAGTTCAAAACTCACATAAATAATAATATATAATATAAATTCGGTTCACCTAACAAAATTTATTTTTGTATCAAATATTAAAATCTAAACTTTAGTGTTTCTGTTGATAGATTAAAGAAAGTGAATTTAGCAGTTTTGCCAGAGGTTGGTGTTGCCATTCCAGCGTTATATTCTGGCACGATTAACCAGTTAAATATTTAATGCCTATACGAATGATGGATTATTGATTGCTTTATATTTAATTAGGAAAATTTGTTCATTATACGAACGCACAGATGTGACCCACAAGTATTACTTTTCATACTCTATATTTCATACAATTACACCAGTACAATTGCCAATCACACCAGTACAATTACACCAGTACAATTGCCAATCACACCAGTACAATTACACCAGTACAATTGCCAATTGCACCAGCAAAATTACACCAGTACAATTGCCAATCACACCAGTACAATTACACCAGTACAATTGCCAATTGCACCAGCAAAATTACACCAGTACAATTGCCAAACACACCAGCACAATTACACCAGTACAATTGCCAATCACACCAGTACAATTACACCAGTACAATTGCCAAACACACCACTTTTACGATCTGAATTTTTTTTAAATAAAAAAAGAAATAAATATAATCAATTTAAAATATTAATATTAATAAATATTTATGAATTATCAAAGAATAACATTTCCAATGAAGAATATTCCATCTTGAATATTGAAGAAGAATAAATTTGATATCTAGAGAACCTTGTATTGCTTAACCTAGTATCTGTGGTATCATGTTTACAAGCCTGATTGTTTAAAAAATTTATGAATTTTTTTCGAATTTTGGTTTTCTGATATGACTTCATAATTCGTTATTAGAAATCTTAATGTATACTTTTACGGTCTGAACTTTTTTTTAATTTACTTTTACGGTCCAACCTTTTTTCTCGGAACATAAAAGTGGAGATTCTCAGTTTCTCTTGATTTTTGCGGGGACTTTCCTTATACTTTCCATTTTTTTCTAATTTTTCGATTTTCCAGATATTATTTTGGTTTTCCGAATTTTCTGGTTTTCCATTCCTTCTGTTTTTCAGAATATAACATTGTTGATTTAGATTATTCTATATTGGTTAGTAATTTAAATGATTGAATTCCTTTATTTTTGTGACCCATTTTGTGTCGCTCTTCATTTCTTTAATTTTGGTTTTCGAGTATTTTCACTTGGAAGGTGATGCTGGTTGTAGAGTGATATATGTTACACCTCGTTCTCTGAACTGCTGTATCACACTATTCGTTTAGTTAAAGTTTTATCTTGTTGAAGTGATGAATTGTGATCTTGTTACGCTGTTTTTTTATCTGATTGTTAGGAATTTTTCTAGAGTCATTCAATCTATTTCTGAATAAACGCCTCGCTGGAATCATATTGAAGAGATTATGCATTATTCCAGGTTTAGTTGTATTTTTTATCAGTACAATTGCCAATCACACCAGTACAATTGCCAATCACACCAGTACAATTACACCAGTACAATTGCCAATCACACCAGTACAATTACATCAGTACAATTGCCAATCACACCTTTACAATTACACCAGTACAATTGCCAATCACACCTTTACAATTACACCAGTACAATTGCCAAACACACCAGCACAATTACACCAGTACAATTGCCAAACACACCAGCACAATTACACCAGTACAATTGCCAATCACACCTTTACAATTACACCAGTACAATTGCCAAACACACCAGCACAATTACACCAGTACAATTGCCAAACACACCAGCACAATTACACCAGTACAATTGCCAAACACACCAGCACAATTACACCAGTACAATTGCCAATCACACCTTTACAATTACACCAGTACAATTGCCAAACACACCAGTACAATCACACCAGTACAATTGCCAATCACACCAGTACAATTACACCAGTACAATTGCCAAACACACCAGCACAATTACACCAGTACAATTGCCAAACACACCAGCACAATTACACCAGTACAATTGCCAATCACACCTTTACAATTACACCAGTACAATTGCCAAACACACCAGTACAATCACACCAGTACAATTTCCAATCACACCTTTACAATTACACCAGTACAATTGCCAAACACACCAGCACAATTACACCAGTACAATTGCCAAACACACCAGTACAATTACATCAGTACAATTGCTAATCACACCTTTACAATTACACCAGTACAATTGCAAATCATACCAGTACAATCACACCAGTACAATTGCCAAACACACCAGCACAATTACACCAGTACAATTGTCAAACACACCAGCACAATTACACCAGTACAATTGCCAATCACACCTTTACAATTACACCAGTACAATTGCAAATCACACCAGTACAATCACACCAGTACAGTCACACCAGTGCAATCACACCAGTGCAATCACACCAGTGCAATCACACCAGTGCAATCACACCAGTGCAATCACACCAGTGCAATCACACCAGTGCAATCATACCAGTACAATCACACCAGTGCAATCACACCAGTACAATCACACCAGTGCAATCACACCAGTGCAATCACACCAGTGCAATCACACCAGTACAATAACACCAGTGCAATCACACCAGTGCAATCACACCAGTGCAATCACACCAGTACAATCACACCAGTGCAATCACACCAGTGCAATCACACCAGTGCAATCACACCAGTGCAATCACACCAGTGCAATCACACCAGTGCAATTGCCAAAGTTCGACTTTATTGGAAGAGGGTTATAAATATTATATAAAATGATAAATAGTCGCTAAAAAACAGAAAATCAAACACTTACGAAATGTTCCAATACTGATACAACATTGCTCTGATATTGCTAGAGAAGCTTAACGGTAACTATTGCAATAATAAATATAGTTACCCTTCAAATTAAAATAAGTAACGAAAATAGTCTGCAATTCCCAAAAATTCTTTTAAAAATGAGAAACTAATTATTCGATTGTACGATATTAATTGTTATTAGAAATCATTATTCGTATTAAGAAAATGATATCAATACTATTTTAACGATGTGAATCTGCTATGGTAATTACGTTAGGAATTGTTAAATTATTTTAAGAAAAATTTAAAGATGTACGTCTGTTTCATTGCTAACAATGTCGAATAGTTATTTTTGAGGGTTGGTCTTGCTTTTCAGAATGAAAAGTAGGGAAACCTTACAATACAAATTGAAATATATATTAATCATATACCCCATTACTGCCATTTTATTTTATTTCCTAAATACTAATTTACGAAGCATTTTAATTTAAGTCGAATTATTTATATAATCAAGGAATTGGTTGACATTAAAGAAATTCCTTGAAATAATTCTAGCATTAAAAAAAATTGTTGACAGTTATTGCGTTAAATATTTATGTAGTTTTTATATCTTATCAGAAGCGTTAATTTGTTTTTCAGTGTCAAATTTCAGAAATCATTGCCCCAATATTCCTACAACATTGTAACAATAGAGTTAAAACATTTTCTTAATATTGCTGGATCATTACACACATATTTATAAATATAGCATAAATTAATTAAATTTCGTTTACGTAACGATTGAAGTTTAGTTTCGATGTAGTTTTTCCATTTGACACTAGCAAAAATCTATTAATTAGGTTATATTGTCTTTTTTCGTACATCAAAACTAGAAAAATTGATGTTTATTTTTTTAATTTAGTTTGTCTGTACATAGGCTCTTCTATACTAGTTCACTGCCATGAAACTGGTCTTTCCATAGTAGATTTTACAAAATATTTTCTTCCTCCTTAAAATATGTTCATTATTCAGGGATTTTCATTTCTCAGAACTCTAAGAATTATGATGGTTCACTACACGTGACTTTTTTATAAAGAAATTGCACCGGTAGAACTCCTCTTTCATGAAATAGAACTAATTTACTTTATTGATATTCATAGAAAAATAATTAGTGGCAGACTGAACTAAATATGTTCAATATTGATGTAAGTTCACTGTACAGAAGTTCACTATAGAGGTAAGTTTACTATAAAGGACTTCTACTATTGTTTAGTTTACGGCTACCTAATTAATAATTACAATTTATGTTTATTTATATAATTTTAATATTTCTAAATATTTCATTTTCATTTTCAGAGGTAAAAATACGTAACTGTATTATCTCTGCTCTCTAATCAATTATTTAGTTAGATCAGTATGCTTTAAAATCTGCAACTATGGAACGAGAAAGTTCCGTAATAGAGCGAAATATATCTCTATCACCAATATTGTTACAATATCGCCAATATCGGTACACAATTGACGATATTGTTACAATGCTGTCTAATATTCTAATAAATTTACTCTCAATTTAGTTGATCAATACAAATATTAATATCATAATGGAATAATGTTGCCCCAAAAATCATTGCTACAAGGTAAAAAATTAGGCAGTTACCCCTAAAACTTATAAATTCAATTTAAACAATCTCTCATTTCAAAAGAAATTATTTAAATAAGAAACATATGATTTTATTGTACAATATTATTCATTATTTAATTTATTCAACCTTTTCGTGCATCTGGATCAATAATTAAGATTAGTAAATAAAAGTAAATTTCATTTTTTTAACTGTATTAAGTAATATTAACGTATATAGTCTCTCTTATCTATTTTTGAAGGTTGGTCTTGCTGTTCAGGAGAAAAGTAGGGAGACCTTATGATACGAATAGAGAATATTATTAAATAATATGTATTTCAAGGAATTGGTTGAAATAATAGAGATATTTAGAAATTATTTTAGTGCATAAAAAAGTTTAATCTTTTTGACAGTTATTGCATAACAAATTTATACAGTACTCTATATCTTGCGAGGAGCGTTAATTTTTCTATAATGAAAATAATTCATTGTTTAATTTTTAAAATTACTTATGAATATTTATCGATAATTAGATATTTATTAACGTGCTCTTTTCATTGACTTATAGTATTTGTAGAACCAAAAGGACTGAAGATATAATTGAGATAATGATTAGCATGGTTACATAGCATAATATATATAGTTTGATATTATTTTCATATAGTTTCCATGTTTTTCAACGTTCTAGAAGTTATCGTTACTCTATTCAATTTGGTGTGTGGACTCATCCACGTTTTAAATTTTAATACTGTGAAAAATTCGGTTAAGTACAAGGTATGTAAGAATATATAGCAATTCCTGAGAGTCTTTACCACACTAACCAATATATTAATATTTAACTTAATAATTTAGTATAATTAAAACAGACATACAAGAATTTCAGATAGAAAAATATATCAACATTTATCGTACCATAAAAGTAAAGCGATCCGATATTTCTGTAGTTTTTTTCTTAGCCGAAGCCTCAGGTTGTACTTCAAAATAAATACTTTCAAAAATTATAGTAAATAGTTATTGATTATGAGATCATTACTTGGAATTAATTCGAAACCAATTCAATTCAACTTAAAACTAATAAATAAAAATAATTTAATTTTAAATTGTAAAAATGTAACTAACTATAAATGTAACCTTTTCATTTAAAATGGTAACTAAAAGCCATATTTACTTTCCTAAAGTTCAATTTTAAACAGAAAACTCATAAATTCATCGTACGATATCATATTCTATATGAAATAATTATTCACACATAGAAAATAGAATAAAAATTATTGATATGCTAACGAGAACCTGGTATAGTTAATATGGTTAGTAATTTGAAGTTAATTTCATTTTGTCAAGTGAAGTGCGAAGAAAATTTCTTGCGTTCTCAAACTTGTTATTTATTTTTTAAGGTTGGTATTGCTTTTCATAATGAAAAGTAGGGAAACCACATATACGAAATGAAATATATATTACTATAACTTAAATACTATAACTTAAATATATATTACCATAATGTTTACTATAACTTAAATTTAATTCAGAGCCTGACAGATGTCGTTACATTTTCATCAACAATTTATAAATATAGTTTCCTGTTCATAGATAATTAAGCTATAATTAATTGACAAATATATAACCATACTAACTGTTAGATAGTTTTTGAACGTATATTTGTATGTATTACAAATAGTTATTTAAATATGCTTTGCGTGATGCTTATAGGAATACAACCAAAAGGCTACACATTGACTTCTGCAGAAGCTAGTAGAATTTATCACTAGAAATACCATTATACACAAATTTAGTAAAATCTTTTCGTTGATTGATCAAATTTCCCAATTATTCACCCTTTCAAAATTGTAACCAAAATTAACACAATTCGATATATATATTTATTCAATTTCCAGTATTTATCTTGAAATTTCATTAATTTTAATAATGTATTACATTCCGAATATTCAACTTTGGTTTACCACGAATTAATAGATTTTTTTGCATATTTTACTGAACTCCCAATATTGGTGAAACATAGTCCAATTATTCTTATAACTTTGCCAGCATACTGCTAGAGCATTGCAAATATTCTAATATTATTGTGATAATGTTGCCCCTGTGAGCATTGTTGCAAGGAATAATAATCATGCAGTTACCCTTCAAATTAATTAGGTAACAAAAGACAATCTTTGCTTTCTAAATACACTTTTTTAAATAATAAAGAGATGATTTTGTGACATTATATTATTTTGTATCAATTTAATTAAATTCATGTCAAGAAAATAGTATGAATAATATTTATTTGTTTACATGGAATTGATATAATAATAGAATATAGGAGTTGTAAGGTAGTTTCATCTTTTACTGCATTGGACATATATGGGATGCCTGTAATTAGCTATTTTACGGTATCAATTTTTGAGGGTTGGTCTTGCTTTTCAGAATGAAAAGTAGGGAGACCTTACACTATGAATTGAAATATATTATTAAATATTTATAGTATACCAAAGGATAGAGGCATTTTAACTTCCATCGAAAACTATTTATAATCGAGACATTGGTTGAAATCAAAGATATATCTCGAATTAAATCTAGTACATATTTATGTGTTACATCTTATTGACACTTATCGCTTATGAAACCTCTTTATTTTTTTATCCACAGCGTTAATTTGTACTATCGTATTGATAATTAATTGTCGATTTTTTGAAGTAAAACTAAGTTATAATTGTTATGGAGATTGAGCTATTTACTAGTTTTCTTTTTCAATTTGAAGTTTTAAATTCATTTCTTATTTTGTTTCGTAATTATCGTACGATGAAATATTTATTCGGTTTAATTTTAACGCAAATGAGTTTAAATTATGGTTTGTTTTATTTAATATTCATTTTTTGATTATTAATATCAGAACCATCAACTAACAAGATTGAATGACAATGTTATAGAATATGTTATGCATCACAGCGTTTAAATATATATAGTTTTTAAATAATAAGTTTGACCGAATATCCAAAAGATGGCGCATATATTCTCAAATGACAACAAATTGTTGACTCATCTTTACAAACAAGCGATATTCAATAAAAATACATGATCTAATTACTAATATAAATATACGAATATTACTATACTATACCAGTTTTTGCGTAAAGTTTATGGGAGTAAAAACAATGCGACCCGTTACAAACATTTCTGAAAAAGCTAGTACTATTTATCACTAGATGGATATTTAAAAAAAATCTTCTTTTCTTCTCTATATATTAATCATTATCAAGATGGACAAGGTACACCATTATAACATCTTTAATTATATTGATTACATTTAAACATACTAGCTAATGTTTGACACCCTTCTCTTTGAGACATTATTCTTTAATTAGGTCTACCGATTAATCACTCTGGTTAACTTCTCACTTACCAGTGCACAGATACAGGATCACAAAATTCAACACCATTATCAATATTTTTGACAATGGTGTTGAATATTGTGAGCCTGTATCCATCAAGTTAAAAATAAAACTGTATTATTGTGTAAGTCTGTTAATAAAATGTGTCTTTTATTGATAAATTGTTTGTTTTATCGAAATATAGTTTAATAGCCCAAAATAATATTACTCTATTCGGCTGGGAAAAGTTCGGCGAGGAATAGTCCGGGCGGGGAAAAGTCCGGCGGGGAATGATCCACCGGAGAAAAGTCCTAGTGCCCATTCAGGGGTCATCAACCTCCCCGCTCAGTACTCTGGGAACACTTGCAGACATTCAGAGTCGACCAGACAGACCAACAATTCCTGCCTCAGCTGTAACTCAAACCTCCTGCAACACAACTAAACAAGGTTAAACTACCAGCTAACTACGGAATAAAAAGATTAGAAAAGTGAAAAATCAAAGCAACACTAACAATAAAAACAACCTAAATAAAAGCACTAAAGAATGACAGTAACGCTGCTAATTGCGCTGCATAAGGGATTAACAATTACAAAGTACAGTCAGAGCCAGCAAACTACAGTCACCGGTCACTCGAAGGTGCTGACTAAGCGAAACACAGGTCTGACTCACGAGATAATTGACAGAGTTGTCTAATAACAACAAACTCCTCCCATCACTACTCAATAGAGAATTATTATTACCCATAAAAATGAAAGCCTCAATTAACACAACTTATTATGAATTAATTTATTCATGAAGATGTATCTCAAAAATTCCTTGATTCTAATAGTATATAACTTTCTGTAAGTCAATTTGATGTTTTTCATAAAATATTCTTTTTGTATTAACATTGTTTAATAAAAATCCTACTTATTATTTATTACACGTTTTTCTTTACATAAAATAACATTGTATATTAATTTATATTGCATTGTATATTAAATTAACAATATCAATACATTGTATATTAAATCATTTATTACACGTTGCAGTGTAATAACTAGTCCGTCCTTTACGTTACAATTTCCATTCTTTTACAGGTTAATTAGTGTGAATTTTCTTGAGTTGTAACTCCTAACTGTTTAATAATTATAATTATCTTAGGAATACATTCATCTATATATTTATATTATTTGATAAAGAAATAAAAGAGGTTAGACATCAGTTGCTTCAATTTTTTCAACATTGTCCTAGTATTGTTACATTATTTCCGATGTTGTAACAGCTTCTACCTAATGTTGTTACAACATTGTCACAATACTGATACAACATTGCCCTAATATTGTTAGAACATTGCACTTATTGCTAACACATTTCCTAAATATTGCAATGAAATTGACCCAAAATTTGCAATATTGTTACCAAATTGCCAATATAATTAAAATATTCTTCTAATATTCTTATAACTTTTGCCTCATGTTTCTTGTTCATAGCCAATATTGTTATAATGTTTGAATATACTATTACACCAAAATCAATTGAAACAAATAATAAAAATCATTAAGTTACCCTTCAAATGTTATAAAGAAACTGAAAACAATTTTTAATTTCCAAATGTATTCCTTCGGAGGAAAGACTAATGATTATATTGTTCGATGTTTTTCTTAAATTGAATTAATTAAAGAATATGACTTAATATGAAAAATGCCATCTAGTGATAAATAGTACTAGCTTTTCAGAAGACTTTGTCACCGGTTGTTCTATTCACATAAATATCAGATAAATATCTTTATGTTTATAATATTTTAAAGTAAATATGGAGGTATAAATTATATATTACAATAAACTATTACTCATTAAGGAAGAAAAATAAACATTTTGTTAACGTTCTTTAGAATATACGCTATCTGTAGGTTTTCGATTTAATTTGTATTATCATTTGGACAATTCTGGTTACTCCGTGGTTTATTGCATGAAATATATAATGTTTATTTTTTCACGTCAAATATATTTCTCATAGAGCAGCTCTATCTGAGAACATTTTCAATATTGATGTACCATCAAATAAATCAATTTAATCATATGGATAGGTAACGATTTCTGAGTATTTTCAGTTATACCTTATAATTTGTTGGAGAAATAAGTAAATTATTTTCTTATGGCGGTTATTCTCAATTCTTTAATAGAGGCAAAATAATAATCATATTGGTGATATTTTTACATTTGAATCTACACTTTCCCGTGCCTAAGTTGCAGGTTAAAAAACAAACTAATTCAACTAAATTATTTATTAGACTGCAAAGAGAAAAAAGAGGTAAGTATTTTCACATCTGAAAATGAAATTATAAGAAATAAGAAAATTATTAAAATAAACATTATATATAATTATTCATTATGTTAGTTGTTTTTCTGATATCTAACTGTCTGCAAGATTCAAGGTATTTCTTATATTTAATTCAATCCCTTAATTATAAACTATTATTAAAATAAATGTATATACCTCGTAACATTGGTATGTAGGGAAACAAACTAAGAATGAAGTAATTCAGTATTCGATTAATATATATTTAAATTTGCATTATAAGGTCTCCCTACTTTTCATTATGAAAAGCAAGACCAACCTTCAAAAATAGGTAACCCATTCTCAAATAGTACAAACGAAGTTGCCTTGTTGCGTATAATTAAAAGACTGAAACCAACTGAAAATACCTAACCTAAATTACTTAACCAAATCTACTTCATCAAATCAATGATATCTCTACTGTATTCTTCATATGAGAAATTAGAATAAGTAATGAATGATATTATTTAATAAAATAATCTGTTATTTTTTGAAAAAGTACTTTTGGAAAGTAAAGATTGCTTTTTAATTATATTTAATTTTAGAAGGGTAACTAAATGATTCTTGCTGATAGATCAACATTTTCTCAAAATGAAAATAATATTGGCAATAAGCAAGCAATTTGAGGTTCAAGATATAAGAATATATGGGCAAATTTATAAAAATATTGGCAATACTCTATTAAAATTGACCATATTGGTACCTACAGTATTGTTGGAATTATCTTTTTATCCACACCTAAATTGCAGGTTTAAAATCATACTAATTAAACTCTATTCTTTGTAACAAAGATTTAAAATTGTTTTGCATATTTATTACATCTGAAAATGGAAAAGGAATTTATATAAATATGCAAATTTATAAAGTAAATATTGAAAAATTAATGTTAATTAGGTAGCAAAAGACTAAACTACAAATGCACTAAATTTTAAGGTTTAATCTTAATTTATTTATTATTAATAATCGGGACAATAGACAATAAAACTAAATTAAAGAAATTGATGCTGTTGGCTAATAATAGAGTATAAACAAACGAAAATAAACTTTATACCCCAAATCATAGCTAAAAGTTAAATCCTGTAAATCTTAGTGAGAATTAGCATTAATTCACAGAGCCAATATAGCCATTAACCTATTCGACTGACAACTAACTATAAACTAGAAAGAATAAATAAAGATCTCGGGATGGAAACTCCTGTTACGATAATTTAGGCAACGCTGCAGTAGAAATTTCATACTTCTAAAAACTAAATAAAAAATCTTACAGTTACTATCTGTGATATCATTTAAACATAGACTTTATGTATATATTTTTCCATTTTTTATAGATTTTTTTCTACAATTGCTAACTATTCATGAATTGAAAATTTAATAAAACTTAAAATCCATTCCATTGAAAATGCATTGTAATTCTTTAAAGATGTTCAATTTTTATTTCCTATAAATAAATTATTACAACAACTTTATTAACCCATCAAATTTCGAAAACTTCATGATGTAAATTCGATATTATTTGATTCGAAATACTACAATTCGAAATGAGTATGAATTCACTAATATAGTTAACCAACTAAGTACATCTCTTAAATTCTTTTTCTCCTTATTAATTTTAAATTAATGAATATTTTTTAATCAGGCAAGTTGCAATATATATCTAAATAACAACTACAGATTTGTTTCAACGCTAAATGTTTCGATAGTGAAATAATCTCTTTTTGTGCGGTCGGTCTGAATTTTCCCGAGTGATTAGTGGGTAGACCTAATTAAAGAATAATGTCTCAAGGGGAAGGGTGTCAAACATTAGCTAGTATGTTTAAATGTAATCAGTTTTATAAAAGATGTTATAATGGTGTACCTTGTCCATCTTGATAATGATTAATATATAGAGAAGAAAAGAAGATTTTTTTAAATTTCCATCTAAACTGCGTTCGGAGATCTTTTGCAGAACGGTTTTTGATGGATTTTTTAGTATTTACAATTAAATATCGCGTTTATTTTAAAAATAATTCACACTTGACCATGTACAAGGATAAATCATACACATTTACATTCACAACAAGTATTTAATATCAAATAATATGTTTTTAATAGGATTTGATAAGATTTTAGTGTTCGGAGTTCTTTTGCAACATCATAAATTATGATTTTTATAAGAAATAAATAGCAAAATAACAAAACAAATTTTAAGTAACTGGACAATAATAATCAAAATTATCATTTGGTTGAAAACCAACCAAGTTTACAACAGAAAAATATTAAATATTGATTTAATAATTTACATTAATTAACTCTTCCTCCATTCGTCTGCAAAATCTTTATCAGTCGGTTGTCAACAGATTTTGTCAAATTTTCTACCACTTCATGTTTAACCCTAGCAGCAGCAGTCTGGATAGCTTCCCAAAGTTCAAATTTTGAGGTGTACTGCTTTCCATCTCTGTAAATTGCAGCTTTCAAAATGCTCCAGTAATGCTCAATCGGATTCAGATCGGGGCTATTGGCTGGCCAATCCATCAATGAGTCATTAATGAAGCCCTCATTCCCCAACCATGTTTTTGAGTATCTTGAAGCATGGCTCGGAGCATTATCTTGCATAAAAATCAACTTTTCCTTTCGGTCCTCATTTTGTGCCAGTAGCCAGCGGCAAGAAAGGCACAGTAATTGACAGAGTTCAATTTTACTCCTTCTTCTACCTTGAATGGCCCAATAACTTCATTACCGATAATTCCTGCCCATATCATCACCCCACCACCCCCCTGCTGGCGTCGAATCCGGTACAAACTCTGTCTGTCATTGAGCACCCATACTCACGTCCACCCATCTGGTCCATCTAACGTAACTCTACTCTCATCCGTGAAGATTACGCTTGTGAAATCGGTATTGACGTACTTTTTTGACCATGTGAACCTTGCTTCTTTGTGTTTATTTGATAGAAACTGGCCTATAACTCGATTTTTTACCTTAACGAATTTTTTGAGGACCTTGCACCTTGTTGTTCGCGGAACATTTTCAATTCCACAGGCATCAAAAATGCTTTTACTGGATACATTGGGCGTTTTAGCAACTTGGCGCTTGATTCTGGATAAATCTCTTGAGGTCAATTTCCTAAATTCACTCTGCTTTCGTTTTTTTCTTGGTTGAATGCCCAATTTCGCAATTTTCTTTATTGTGCGGTGATCTCGTCGTAATTCTTTTGAAATTTCAAGTGTTGACATTCCTTGAGCTAATTTTTGTATAATTTTGTTCTTTTCTTCTATGTTTAGTTCTTTTTTTCTTGCCATTTTTTAGTAACTAAATTTTACAAAAGAAGTGCGAACGCTTAAATTATACTCTGTTAACTAAATTCTGTAAAAAATAGATGAAACATTAAAATATATATGGTAAAATGGCAACAGGAAACATGCTATTCATTTTAAAACTAGTTTGATGGTTTAAATTAGCAATTTTGCAAATTTATTTATGTTTAAGCAAATTCGGGTGGCTGCTAAAGATCTCCGAACGCAGTTTAGTTATAAATAGTACTAGCTTTTTCAGAAGTCTTTGTCACGGGTCGCTTTGTTTTTACTCCCATAAACTTTACGCAAAAACTGCTATAGATCTGTGAGTAATATTCGTATATTTATATTAGTATTAGATCTTGTATTTTTATTGAATATCGCTTGTTTGTAAAGATGAGTCAACAATTTGTTGTCATTTGAGAATATATGCGCCATCTTTTGGATATTCGGTCAAACTTATTATTTAAAAACTATATATATTTAAACGCTGTGATGCATAACATATTCTATAACATTGTCATTCAATCTTGTTATTTGATGGTTCTGATATTAATATTCAAAAAAGGAATATTAAATAAAACAAACCATAATTTAAACTCATTTGCATTAAAATTAAACATATTAAATATTTCAACGTACGATATTTACTAAATAAAATAAGAAATGAATTTAAAACTTCAAATTGAAAAAGAAAACTAGTAAATAGCTCAATCTCCATAACAATTATAACTTAGTTTTACTTCAAAAAATCGACAATTAATTATCAATACGATAGTACAAATTAACGCTTTGGATAAAAAAATAAAGAGCTTTCATAAGCGATAAGTGTCAATAAGATGTAACACATAAATATGTACTAGATTTAATTCGAGATATATCTTTGATTTCAACCAATGTCTCGATTATAAATATTTTTCGATGGAAGTTAAAATGCCTCGATCCTTTGGTATACTATAAATATATAATAATATATTTCAATTCATAGTGTTAGGTCTCCCTACTTTTCATTCTGAAAAGCAAGACCAACCCTCAAAAATGGATACCGTAAAATAGCTAATTACAGGCATCCCATGTCAGTTCAATGCCGTAAAAGATGAAACTACCTTATAATTCCTATATTCTATTATTATATCAATTCCATGTAAACAAATAAATATCATTCATGCTATTTTCTTGACATGAATTTAATTAAATTGATACAAATTAATATCATGTCACAAAATCATCTCTTTATTATTTAAAAAAGTGTATTTAGAAAGCAAAGATTGTCTTTTGTTACCTAATTCATTTGAAGGGTAACTGCATGATTATTATTCCTTGTAACAATGCTCACAGGGGCAACATTATCACAATAATATTAGAATATTTGCAATGCTCTAGCAGTATTCTGGCAAAGTTACAAGAATAATTAGACAATGTTTTACCAATATTGGGAGTTCAGTAAAATATGCCAAAAAATCTAAAATTGAACTTTAGGAAAGTAAATATGGTTTTTAGTTACCATTTCAAATGAAAAGGTTACATTTTTAGTTAGTTACATTTTTACATTTTTAAATTAAATCATTTTTATTTATTAGTTTTAAGTTGAATTAAATTGGTTTCAAATTAATTCCAAGTAATGATCTCATAATCAATAATTATTAATTATTTTTTTAAAGTATTTATTTCGAAGTACAACCTGAGGCTTCAGCTAAGAAAAAAAACTACAAAAATATTGGATCGCTTTACTTTTATGGTACGATAAATGTTGATATATTTTTTCTATCCATAATCGATAATAACATTTTTCATTTGTACTTTGACAAATTGGATACCAACTTACTTAAAAACTAATGTTTCTGCATGGTAAGATGAAATAAAAATACAGAAATTACTTACACAATAACTGTCAACAAGAGGTAACTCTTTTGTTTAATAGAATTATTTAAAGGTACTTATTATATTTCAAACAATTCCTTGATTATTAAAAATATTAGAAGATAATTTAAATGCCTCGTAACTTGTGTATTTCGTTGAAGTAATTCAAAATGAAAACAACTCAATAACGAATTATATATATTTCAATTCACTGTGCAATGTTTCCCTACTTTTCATTTTGAAAAGCAAGACCAAACCTCAAAAGGACACATAAAAATTACTACTGAAAATATTAAAAAAATGAGAATACCTTATAATTCCTAACATTGATTACTAAACCAGATACACATCATCAAATAAATTATAGTAATATTATTTTCATAATAGGATTTATTGAATTAAATTATGAATAATAGTTTACAATAAAAAAATGTTTGTTTCTTATTTGAAGAAGTACATTTGGAGAGGAAAGATTGTTTAGAATAAACAAATAAATTTGAAGGGTAACTGCTATATTTTTATTCCCTGCAGCAATTCCTATCGTGACAGCATTATCCCATTATTATAACGATATAGTATTGATCAAGCAATTTGAGAGTGAAATTATAAAAAATTATGACAATTTTCTAAAAATATCGTCGATTTTGAAATAATATTGGCTATATTGCAACAATATTGGTGTTAGAGATCTTTTGCATTATTTGTAATTTATTTCTAATTCACACTTTCACATACCTAAGTTGCAGGTTTAAAACTATACTAATTCGACTCAATAACTTATTACATAGCAAATAGAAAATAGAGTTACGTATTTTTTCTCAGAAAATGAAATATTTAGAAATAAGAAAATTAATAATGTAAACATTAGATATAATCAGTAATTAGGTTGCCGAAAACTAAAGTATAAAAAAAGCCCAAATTTTAAGATAAACTTTAATTCATCTAATTATAATAAATGGAAAAAAAATAAATATCTAATTTAAAAGATTGTTGCTGATGTAAAATAGAAAATATTCATTTAAACTAAACTTTGATTGTTACGAATACGAAATTTAAATAATGTATGCTATATTTCGACTTGGTTAACAGTTGGCAATTTTATAACAGTAATAAAGAAATGTCGTAAAAATATGTAAAAGTTCTAGCAATATTAAGAAAATGTTTTAACTGTATTGTGACAATGTTGTAAGAATATTGGGGCAATGATTTCGAAAATTTGACACTAAAATATTCTTCATGCTAAATAAACCTAACGCCTCTGATGAAATGTAAAAACTATATAAATTGTTTACGCGATAACTGTGTACGATATTTAACTATTTTATGCCAGAATTATTTCAACTCATTCCTTGATTCTATTAATAATTTGAAGAAAATTTAAATGCCTCGTAAATTAGTAAATAGGAAATTTAAATAAAATTGGAAGTAATTGGGTATACGATTGAATTATATTTAAATTTGTGTTGTAAGGTCTCCCTACTTTTTATTCCGAAAAGTAAGACCAACCTTCAAAAATAATTGCATGGATTTAACACACCCGTGCCAAACGTGTATCATTGAATTTTTTCTTAAAAATAAGTTAACTGTTCCTAACGTTGATTGTCATACCAGGTTCAAATAGTAGGAAAAATAGTATTTAGGAGATTTCCATAATATGAATAATGATTTCTAATAGCAATTGTTATCCTATTTTAAAATAATTAGTTTCTAATTTGTAGAAGTCTATTTTGAAAGTAAAAATTTTTCTTCGTTAGTTTTCTTAATTTGAAGGGTAACTATATTATTTTATTCTTTATTGCCACAGATATTAGTAAACATTGCAACATGTGCAATGCTTTAGCAATATTAGGGCAATGTTGTATCAGTAGTTGGGCAATATTTATTACAATATTAGAGATATGTGTTGACAATATTGGCAATATTTAAGGAAAAATTAATGCAATTCATAGGGGAGAACCGGGAGCATTCGGACAGAGGAATGGTTCGGACAGCTTGTTTAAACATGTTCACAATTGTCGGAATTACCTCTTATTGCAACTGAATGTGTGCGAGGTGTTACCCGTCAGCAATTTGAAAGATCCAGTTCGGAGATGTAGTATTTCTGCCCCGAGGTGTAATTTACTGTTTTCTTCAATATTAATTAAATTTTTCGTGATTCAATTGGATCGTGTGTGGACTATATGAATGCGAAACTGATTCTCAATCACAAAGGTATGAATTATGTTAATATTTTATGTTATGTTTGGTGTGTTAAAAAAAATAATACAAATAAAATTAGAAAAATGGATATGTATTTAATTTTGAAGTGTCATTTCGGATGAATCGGACACTTCTGTTTAGATTGGTTTGGACGGTGTCAGAACGTTCAATCTGTGTCCAATTCAGTCCTCCATTACAATTTATTAAAGTAATTCTTATTAAAAAATACATTCTGAACTTGAAGTTAATTATGTTAATTGACATAGCATTCGTTTATAAGATTAGTTGCAACCATCAATATTAGTGTCTTTATTTGACGGTATGGCGATCGTATTCATGCTTTTTCATTATAAAAGTAAACTGATAGAGGCCGTAATGAAGAAGGTATTCAAAAAACATTTAATGAATTCGAAAAAGTTTTATCTATCAGAAAAGTTGCTGAAAAGTATAGCGAGTTTCATAGGGAATAATTTTTAAAGTATTTTAGAAGTATTCATGACATTTATTCTCAAAATTCACTCTCTTATAGATAAGTGTCGGCAACAAAACTTTTCATAGAAAACTTCTGCTACCGTAGAAAATTCATTCATCTTTCAAGGTGAAACTAATATAAAATATTTATTACATCATTCCAGCAACTAACGTATAAAGGTTCTATAAAATACGAATATTAATGTATTGTTTGATATAAATTAATATATAGCTATATTATATCATTGTGAGAAGCTACATGATATAGTGGAATTATATTTATGTAATGACTTTCTTTTCTGACTGTTTCTTCGATGTCCTCTGTACTTAATTTTCTCTTGGTGTCAGTGACAGGAACCAGAATGATTAACAACCCCCCCCCCTACCTGCCCTGTCAAGGATCATAAATGATAATGGAGGAGGGGGTCTGACTGTTTATTGTCCTGAGGTTATTCCTAAGTAGGACTTTATGTACTATTTTTATTACTTAGTTTTCCACTGATAACACATTTTCCATCATAGATAGTTTAGTACTGATGAAAAATGTATCTCAGCTGGAGTGTTCAGTGCAGTCAAGATGGTTATTGTCATTGACTGATTAGAATTTACAAACAAAAAGTCAGTGTGGATATATTAATAGAAAATTCTGTAGGCATTCAATATGATGTCTTTTTGTTACCTGTAACAAACTTATATCAATTTTCTGTATAATTTAATGTTTGTGTCTGAAATAATTACTGCAAGGAATGGTATAATTATATTTAAAATATTGTCAAGAATAAATTCTATCAAATATAAATAAAATTCTTTCCTGTATATTCATATCAGTAAATATTGATGTGATTTTAATTGATGTAGTTATTTATCCTTATTAAAATATAACATTTGAGAGAAGAAAATATATATAATGAATAGAAAAATTGAATTAAAGGCCAAATATCAGTCCAGAAAAGTACTAGGATAATTATCAGCCAAATTGAATTTATCCTCTGTTTATATTGAATTTGTTTCATAAAATCCATAGTAAGTTTCAGGATATAAATTTTTCCTATTTATTATTCGTTATAAATATTTTAAAGTTATTAATAAACAATCGCAAGCATCTTCAAATTTATAAATGTGATTCAGTCTATACTCAAACATAATTTAGCAATTTTAGGCAACAATTTTTTTACAGTAAATCATTCATTTATTTGAGAAAACTGAATTCTATTGATTTAATTATATATAAATATATTAAATATTCAATAATCACATAGCTACTGCCCATTAATTATTATATTGATAGTTAACTAAAATATCTGCTACTTAATATCCCTGATAACATTGCACTATATCGGGCCAACGTTGGCAAAGTAAAGGCACGATCGGGATTTGGCACGTCAGTGCTATTAAACACTGGGCCAATGTATGGTAAATGACACTGGGCCAACAGTTAGCAAATAACACTGGCCCAGTAAAGGGAAACATTGGTTAACCAATCCAGTGATTTTTCGATTTACAAGTATAATTATATATTATTATACTGGTCTACCTGTTCTATTTGGCAGTTATCGACAGACAATAAGAGAAGTTAGGTGTGAACGATCTCACCCAACTTCAATCACACCAAATAGCCAATTTAATATCCTTAATTAACTATATTTTTGGAATTGTAACCGTTTGGCAATTTAATATAAATAAGCCTGTTTTTCCTTCAATTATTAATTTAACACTATTTATTTCATTTATTAAAATGAGCTTGGACGCTAGTTAATTGAAATATTTTTAGTATGAAAAGTTATTTTTCCGTTTGAAATAATTATTGATATTGAAAATTATTCTATCTATCCAATTTCAAATAAAAAAATATTATTTGGTTAAAATAGCGTAAGTAAAATAATATATAATTGAGTTTGAATTAGCAACTGTTTTCCCCCTGATTTTGATTTGTAAAATGTATTTGTAGGACAGTTACTCTATTGTTAGAAGTAAATATTGTCTTCACGTGTTTTGTATAGCGTAATTAACGGTAATTTTTTTAATACACCTCTTATATGAAAATAGTACTAGCCGTAGACATGCTTGACATCGGCAACGTTAAAAGTATTGCCGGTACCAATAAGTCGTTTATATGTGGTTAGACTGTTCTGGGCTGGTTGACATCTGTGAGGTGAGCCAACGTCGGGCCTTGGCAGGCCCAATACACTAAGATCAGCATGGCAACGTATGCCCAGAGTTTCGTTCTGAATTGGCCAACATTGTAATGTTTACTGGGTTACTAATGGAAGAAATAAAGTCATACATTTTCAATGATTTAGTCTCTGATTTGATGACATCAAAATTAAATTACAGTAACTTTGGTACAGTAGAACTCCCCTATAATGAAATACTGTATTCTGAATGTAGTGTATTGAGTAAGAAAGTAGCTTCTATAGTAAACAATTTTCTTAAGTCTGCCATAAAATGACCTATAGTTTCCTAGAACTGATTGCAATTCGTGGCTGACTAAAGTAAATTTGTTCACAATAGATGTTACTTCCTTACTCAGGACACTATATTCACTTATAGGACATCATTATAGAGTAGTTCTATTTTACTTTGTTATATTACTGATCTCTTGTGAATCGTAATTAGGACTCTCAACCGGCTACGACAGCCACCTATGTACACCTCCATATTTACCAGCTGGTTGAGCCACTCGTGGGGCTTTCAATTGTACCCCGCCATCGACACACCACACAAACCCATCTTACTGTTACTGACGCCTGTGCCCTGGTCAGACCCAACCACGACCTGTGGAACCACCCAGAACACTGTGCACATTTAACTATTCCCTTACAATATTACACCTACCACATGAGCTACAGAACACATCTTCTCCCTCAATCATTAAAAATAAAAATACACCAGCGTTCTGGACTGTCCAAACAGAATAAGTGCCACCAGCACGTACCCCTCAACCGGAGTGACTGTGACCACTCAGGGGTCAACAACCTCCCCGCTCAGTACTCTAGAAACACTTGCAGACGTTCAGAGTTCACCAGGCAGACCAACAAGTACAGATTCAGCTGATAATTAAACATTCTGCAAAAATCATAATTATTATAAGTATAATTTATGCGTTGAGCTCAATAGAATATGGTGACCTGTCTTGGTCCTCGAGTTGTTGTAACTTGGATCATCTTTTCATCATATATTTATCATTTTTAATGCTATTGGTATTCTTAAAATATAGCGCATAGAGTTTTGTTCTTTAACCAGAGATCAACTAAAAGTATTGAGATATTCAAAGGTATAATTCAGTGACCAATAGAAGTATTGAGTCATTTTCTAGGATATAAGTACACTAAGGTTATTTCTTCCTGACCGCTGACCAAGGTCGGAAAAGGCCTGAATTTTTTTTTTGTTAATCTATCAAGTGTAATTCGTTACTAAATATTAGGATGCTAAATATATTCATGTTATTACAAATCAGAAAATAATAGCACCAAAGTTTGTATTTTCGATTGGTATTTTTTTACTTTTCAGATTTCCACCAAATGAGATTAGGAGAGAAAAACGAGTCGTGAATAATAAATTAACTAAACAAAAATTGAAGAATTGCATATTACTACCTTATGGAACACTGGAAATATACAACAAAATTTAGGAGGAGATTCTAATAATTATAAAAATTTAGAAAAAATCAAAATCCTAAATCGCCAATATAAATTGAATTCTCTTTTAATAGATGATATATGTTGTTAGACCGAGATTATTTATATTCTTTTCTAAACTGATATTTGGCAATTATTGTAATATTGTTCTATTCATTATTCACATATTATATTTTCAAATGTAATATTATAATAAGAATAAATATCTACAAAATTGGAAATGTAAATCAATATTTACTGATACGAATATACAAGAAAGATTTCATTAAATTTATTTTGAGTTAAAAAAAATATTTCAAAAGAAGTCTTATTATTCCTTCAGATAATTAAATAAGATAAGAATATTTAATTAAAACTAATTTTTATATGTGCCTGTTGAAGGTATCTGAAAAACGACAATTTGAATTAGACAAATTTCTATTATTATACCCACACTAGATTATGCATTTGTAAATTTGTATCAGTCAACAACAATAACCATCTTGACTGCACTGAACAGTCGTGAAAGTTTGTCAGGCTGTCAGCTAATCTACATTGAACTAATTTTGATAGTGGACAAATATTCATCTACAATAAAACTAATTAAAAAGAAACCTGAATTCCCACCTAGAACTTTATAAAGTAGCTAAATCAAGAATACTATCCAAGTATTCACTCTCTTCGTGATCATTGTTTAAAAACAGAATTCTGGGAAATTTTACCCGACAGTCTGTCCCACTTTCTCCCATCTCAGTTTCCTCATATTCCTGAGTAACTACTTAAACTTATTACGGAAGCTCATCAATGTCATTAGGATTTTGTTCCCTCTTTTGCCATGAGGTCGTTAGCCTCTAGTCTCCCAAACACTGAATTCTCACCTGAATTCTCACCTAGAAGCGTATACTGTAAATTCTAGATGAGTTGTTCCGTAAACATTCTATATGCAATATATATAATTGTGTCCAATGGACTGAATATTACCGAAATGAATTTTATTATTTGTGATCTATCCAGGAAGTGTTCATGTATATATTTTTAATTCTCAACAAGTAAATTTAAAAGTAATTCATCTCTATTGTATTGATTTAGCTACTTTATTCATTCTTTAGTCAGCCACGAATTGCAATCAGTTCTAGGTAACTATAGGTCATTTTATGGCAGACTTAAGAAAATTGTTTACTATAGAAGCTACTTTCTTACTCAATACACTACATTCAGAATACAGTATTTCATTATAGGGGAGTTCTACTGTACCAAAGTTACTGTAATTTAATTTTGATGTCATCAAGTCAGAGACTAAATCATTGAAAATGTATGACTTTATTTCTTCCATTAGTAACCCAGTAAACATTACAATGTTGGCCAATTCAGAACGAAACTCTGGGCATACGTTGCCATGCTGATCTTGGTGTATTGGGCCTGCCAAGGCCCGACGTTGGCTCACCTCACAGATGTCAACCAGCCCAGAACAGTCTAACCACATATAAACGACTTATTGGTACCGGCAATACTTTTAACGTTGCCGATGTCAAGCATGTCTACGGCTAGTACTATTTTCATATAAGAGGTGTATTAAAAAAATTACCGTTAATTACGCTATACAAAACACGTGAAGACAATATTTACTTCTAACAATAGAGTAACTGTCCTACAAATACATTTTACAAATCAAAATCAGGGGGGAAAACAGTTGCTAATTCAAACTCAATTATATATTATTTTACTTACGCTATTTTAACCAAATAATATTTTTTTATTTGAAATTGGATAGATAGAATAATTTTCAATATCAATAATTATTTCAAACGGAAAAATAACTTTTCATACTAAAAATATTTCAATTAACTAGCGTCCAAGCTCATTTTAATAAATGAAATAAATAGTGTTAAATTAATAATTGAAGGAAAAAACAGGCTTATTTATATTAAATTGCCAAACGGTTACAATTTCAAAAATATAGTTAATTAAGGATATTAAATTGGCTATTTGGTGTGATTGAAGTTGGGTGAGATCGTTCACACCTAACTTCTCTTATTGTCTGTCGATAACTGTCAAATAGAACTGGTTAGACCAGTATAATATATAATTATACTTGTAAATCGAAAAATCACTGGATTGGTTTAACCAATGTTTCCCTTTACTGGGCCAGTGGTTATTTGCTAACTGTTGGCCCAGTGTCATTTACCATACATTGGCCCAGTGTTTAATAGCACTGACGTGCCAAATCCCGATCGTGCCTTTACTTTGCCAACGTTGGCCCCGATATAGTGCAATGTTATCAGGGATATTAAGTAGCAGATATTTTAGTTAACTATCAATATAATAATTAATGGGTAGTAGCTATGTGATTATTGAATATTTAATATATTTATATATAATTAAATCAATAGAATTCAGTTTTCTCAAATAAATGAATGATTTACTGTAAAAAAATTGTTGCCTAAAATTGCTAAATTATGTTTGAGTATAGACTGAATCACATTTATAAATATGAAGATGCTTGCGATTGTTTATTAATAACTTTAAAATATTTATAACGAATAATAAATAGGAAAAATTTATATCCTGAAACTTACTATGGATTTTATGAAAGAAATTCAATATAAACAGAGGATAAATTCAATTTGGCTGATAATTATCCTAGTACTTTTCTGGACTGATATTTGGCCTTTAATTCAATTTTTCTATTCATTATATATATTTTCTTCTCTCAAATGTTATATTTTAATAAGGATAAATAACTACATCAATTAAAATCACATCAATATTTACTGATATGAATATACAGGAAAGAATTTTATTTATATTTGATAGAATTTATTCTTGACAATATTTTAAATATAATTATACCATTCCTTGCAGTAATTATTTCAGACACAAACATTAAATTATACAGAAAATTGATATAAGTTTGTTACAGGTAACAAAAAGACATCATATTGAATGCCTACAGAATTTTCTATTAATATATCCACACTGACTTTTTGTTTGTAAATTCTAATCAGTCAATGACAATAACCATCTTGACTGCACTGAACACTCCAGCTGAGATACGTTTTCCATCAGTACTAAACTATCTATGATGGAAAATGTGTTATCAGTGGAAAACTAAGTAATAAAAATAGTACATAAAGTCCTACTTAGGAATAACCTCAGGACAATAAACAGTCAGACCCCCTCCTCCATTATCATTTATCATCCTTGACAGGACAGGTAGGGGGGGGGGTTGTTAATCATTCTGGTTCCTGTCACTGACACCAAGAGAAAAAGTAAGTACAGAGGACATCGAAGAAACAGTCAGAAAAGAAAGTCATAACCAGTAAAGACCGGATTTAAAGTTCTAACAAAAATAGTCGGAATAGCTCTAAACATATTTCTAATAGTTCTAAAAACCAGTCATACAGTTCTGAATACCAGTCGTATAGTCGGAAAAAGTAGTCGTATAGACGGAAAAACAAAATGTATTGTCGGAGAAATAGTCTCTATTATAGCAGTGTGTCCTAAAATTTAATAATTTTCTTTTATACCCCATTATAAAGGCTTCTGTAACTGTTTTCCTAGATTTTAGACCACAGAGTAATAGAGCAGCAGCCCAGAGGGTTTTGATCAAGCGAACGAGGTACCAATATTCAAGCCCAGAATCATATAGTACGTACCTTGAGACATTCGAAAACCAATGTCTGAGGGTAACACCCGCTGGATATGTACCCCGTGGGGCCCAAAAGGGAGGAGCCCAAAATGTATTTGGTCAAGTGTTCTAGGTACCACATGAAATCAAATGGAATTGAACAAGTGTATTCCAAGGAGCATAAAAACGTTAATGACAGACAAATTGTCCGCTGGAAAAGGCCCGCCAGACGACCCCAAATGTGGGCCCCAAATGTATTTGATCAAGTGTTCTAGGTACCACATGAAACTAAATGGAATTGAACAAGTGCAATCCAAGGAGTATAAAAACGTTAATGCCAGACAAATTGTCAGCTGGAAAGTACCAGACAGACGCCCCCCAAAGGTGGGCTCTTACGTTGCTCTTGTGGAATTGAGCTAAAACCATAATGAATCAAAAGTACCATATAAATGTAAATTTAATGTATTAATCCATCTAATTTTGAAAATAAGTCACACCAACCAAACCATTTCAACTCTTCATTTCTCCCCTCCCCCATCCCACTAGGATCATAAATTATTCATGTGGATCAGATATTGAAGGTAAAATATAAAACTAAGTTCAAATTAACAAATACGTACACTTTACAGAAGTAATAAAGCTTAGTTCCTACAAATAGTCTGCTCACCTATCAGATAGGTATTCCTTCTCCCTCTCCCCCACCCCGTAAATATATACTAGAAATATCACATAAAGTCAGTTAAATCAATTGGTACACCGTATTGAAAAAAAGTAACAAAGTTATGCGTCCGAAAACTTAACATTGTTCAGAATAGATACTAAACAAGTTTATATTTGATAGACTGTCTCGGCAGTTTATTCTTGACTGATTCATTATCAGTTTAAAAATATATATTTTGATTTAGAGAATACATTGTTGGGGGGCCAGTGTCCCGCAACATTAGTCTATTAGTTTCACCCAAAGGTAGGTTCTATTCAGAGGTAAAACTGCTATAGGATCGTAGAACTAAACGAAGATTGTAATTGGTGACTAGTAAAAGCTGTTCTTGTAGTTGAGTTTTATTATCCTTGAAATGTCATGATCATACAAATAGCAGCATTGCATAAAAGCCAGAAGTGTCATAAGCCGGAGTTTGGAACCATCAAATTAACCAGGCTGAAGCAATGAAATAAACTAATTTTAGAATGCAATCAAAATAACCTGTAATACAAAATCAACAAAATAACAATTATATTTGGCTTACCCTGGTTATGATGGGGTCTGAAAATACACTTCACTCTTAATATTAATAGCAAGCTAACTCACTTAGAATTCATGGCATTTATAATTAATTAGATCTTATATCAACAGTACAATTTGCATCTGCAAAACACAACAGAAATTAACACAAAAAAATAGGTTTTTAACACAGAGCACAATTTAGAGGTCTAGACTTCACAAACACTAGATAAGGACTGACTGGACTGTTGACAACTGACTGTGAACTAAACTTTTACCTAGCTCTAACAGGGCTGCCAATTACAAATATATTGTACTACCTATTGAGTAATATGCTATGCTCTAATTGAATTTACTTCCAGATTTTATTACATAGGTAGCAATATATAAACTTTAAATTAATTTTTATTTTAATACAAATTTCAACTTATCCATAGCTATGCATTTTTATATAACTTTATTTCAGAGGTAGTATTTTAATTATTTATTTACAATGTCCTACCATAACAACATTATTTATGAACTTTAGTATGATTGTTTTCGAACAAATAGATATATATAAATCCCTTTGCAGCAAAGCATGATCCAGTACTACTGTTCAGTGTACATTATGAAAAAAGGTAAATGATACATGTTCTGAACATGTATCAACAATTTGGCGCGTGTGCGGCATCAGTCTAGGAAAAGTGTCAGTCTAGAGAGCGTGTGTGTGTGTCGAAAGTTAGGACTCTATTAGGTTCACGCATTAATTACTTCTATTTTAATTAAGGAGACTTCTAAATCATTAATTGGGTCTTTTGATTCCATGCTTCTTTAACTAAAATAATTACGCGGTGACAAGATACTATATAGATTATATTTAGTGTTTCATCTCATTTTTTTGGTTTAACTCAACTATTTTTCTAGTATTGTTTGAGAATATTTTGCTCAATTGAGACTGTAGGTCACGGAACTTGCAATTTTTCTTCTTACTGGTAAAAATAAAATGAAAGCTCAGATTGAGTGAATGAATATCAATATTTACTAATAGAATGAATAGTGATTGATTGAATGAATAGCGATTGATTGGATGACTTGATAAAGGGGACGATTGAATGAATAATATCTGATGCATGCAACAAAGAGATACAAAATATGTGCTTATTTCTTATGTATATTTCAGGTAGGATATATAAAAGTAATAGAAAACTTTTTAGAAAAGAAAATTTTACAGTGTAACGATTAACCTGAACAGATATTCTAGATGGATGAGGACAAAAATAATAACAATGTTAATCTTGAAACATCTTCTCAGGTATGCATATGTAATTATGTTTTCATCAATTTTGTATGAATTAAATTAGCTAACATTGCGTGTAAGCTTAGTACATATACTAAAGGATTTATTTCATTTTACAGGTGGCAGAAACACTCAGTCTGTTTTGCATCATTTGTAAGAAAAACACAGATGATTCACTGAAAACATTCGTGGATAAAACATGGAGTGCACTAAAGAGGGCATCACTGTTAAGGATTTCACTTAAGTCGGATCGCTACAGAGATATTACCATAGAGGTTGGTATGCAACAACAAGCAGGGAATACAAGGTACCACGCAAAATGCTACAAAAATTACACTGCTGTAGAAAAATCATTAACACATGATGATACCACAAGAGACTCTTCTATGGAAAAAGCAAGTACTCGTCGCAGAAGTTCATTGACCTCTTCAGATGCCAAGGGGTTATTGAAGGGTTCCTGCATATTCTGTCCTGTGCTGCGTAAACAACAAGAAAGAGGAGCCTCTATCACATTGTCTTACAAAAGACGGTTGTGAAAGCATATTTTCTGCAGCTAAAAATAGTACCAATGAGCGTGTCAAAGCATTAGTCCGTAGTGAGGTTGACCTGATCGCCAAAGAGGCCCAATACCATAAATAATGCAGGCGGGAATTCTTCAAAGGAGTGGAAGGTTTCAATCCAAAGAATGTTATTAAAGAGGTTTCAAATAGAAAACTGCATTCCACAACGTTCGTAACAATATCAGCGCTAATTGAGAGAGATGTAATTGGCAATCGCAAAGCAATGTGGTCCATTTCAATTCTTGAATTATACAAGTCAGAATTTCTAGGTGCTGGTGGGGAAGCATATGACATTGAAAGCTACACAGCCCAAATGTTGATGAAAAAGATAAGGGACAAATTTGGGGACAGAATAACTATATCATCATTTGACCACCGCAAAGGTAATATCATTTACAACTCTTGTATGTATGTCTGATGGTGATGCAAGAGACAGTCTTCACAGCTATGATGAGAAGCACATACATAATATTCGTAGTGCCGCACTTCATCTTCGAGCTCTTATACAGGCCATGCCAAAATCTGAAACACCAGTACCAACATCCGTAGATACACTTAAAGCACGTTCTGCTTGCATTCCAAAGGAAATGTTACTATTTTACAAAACACTCTTTTGTGGACTTCATGAACCTAGTGGTGCAGACAACAGAGAAGAAGTTGATAGAAAAGTGATGTGCTCGTCGTCAGATGCAGTTTATAACGCTTTAAGGGGTAGTGTACGACCTTGGCAACATACAATACTTGGACTGGGATTAGGAAGTTTAACCAACTCTAAATTGATCCTCCGTATCTTGAATCATTTGGGACACTCCATTAACTATGATGAAGTGAAAGCTCTGGAAACAGAATTTACATTTTCATCTGAGGAAAATGATCGTGATGCTCCTGATGATGATGTAAATCTCAATTCAAACCAAGGCACCGGACTCGCGTGGGACAACTATGATGTCAATATGGATACCATTGACGGTAAGGACACTCTACACGCCACCGTTGGGATTTGTTACCAGAACATTAAAGAAATTATCACTACAAATCAAGCGGATAATATCCAAATGGATACTGGTACACGAATTGGAAGGAAAATACGACAGTTCGATGGTTTAGAATGTAAAATCGACCCGTACTTTAAGCAGCTTAAGAAAGCCCGATTTGATCTATCAGTACCATGTACTTTGGAGTTAGATAATGCTGTGAAAGTCCGGGTCATCGATTTCTACTGGTTGCTGCAAGCAGAAATTGAAAAGCCTCTTCCACTGTTCCCAAGATTTTACTCGCAATACGTTAACGACAAACTACCACAGCAGAAAATCTGGTACATGGATCCCATATCTGCCCCGCCGACAAGGAACGACGTCGTCAGTGAAACTATGCAAAGAAGTATGAACGTTGCGGTGGAAACTGGTCAAGAATTTGGAGTTGTCACCTATGATCTAGCTGTAGCGCTCAAGGCTTACTCCATCCAGGCACTAGATGCACCAATATTTGACAAGCTACTCATAATGCTCGGGAATTTCCATTTAGAATTGGCCTTCTATGGTGCAGTTGGTACATACATAAACGAGAGTGGTGCTGAACACCTGTTGACAGAGTGTGGAGTATTAGCGGAAGGATCACTGATGGGATTCATCCGTGGCAAGTACTACAATCGATGTGTGAGGATCCACGATATCCTAGCTCTCACCATGGAAAGAAAATTGTACGTTACTTTTTTTTCCGCCCTTACACAGGAGAGCAAGGACGCCCTCGATGAACTTCTTGCTAATGTTCCAGATGACCTCAGTACCCAGGAAAAGTTTCTGGAGAGCAGTCCTGTTTTTCAACAGCATATGGAGAAGTATGAAGTGTACTTTCAGGAAGCAATTAATGGAGAGCTTGGTTCAACTGCTCAATATTAGAGCATTTATGTTTTTATGATTAACAGAGTCCACAGAGACTTGATGAGAGCCCTTCAAACGAACGATCTTGATGGCTACATTAAGATACTACTAGTCATCATAGACATATTTTTTGCTTTAAATCGGCCGAACTATGTGCGGTGGGGTGTGCTATTTCTAAACCAACTAGTGAAGTTAGCTCCACCAAGTCGCGTGTTGCTCCAAGCAGTCGCATTTTCAATCTGGCGAACAGAAAAAGATTTCTCTCGATCGGCCATTGATTTGACACTCGCGACGCAGCTTCCCCGATGAGAGGAAGCGACGCAGCTTCCCCGATGAGAGGAATAGTTGGTTTCCACAATTCACGTAATGCAATACGACGGTGGTGCATCACTTCAAGTCAACGCGGAAAGGCCGTGACAGAGCTACGAAATATGACTGGATTAGAAGTAGTGGAACAACCAGCCACTCAGCTCCGTAAAAACAGAATCATGAAAGATAGTAAACAGAGGGATAGTTTACTAAAGCTGTAACCGACTCTTGTAATCCGTTTACATCACCTGAAACGAACTCTCCTTGCCTCTTAAACATCGCTACAGGACGAGCAGCATCAAATGAAACGCGTTCGTATTTGACGGGTAGTATCGTCGAGGGCAAGAAACTGAGAGCGAAATTCGAAAAGGAATGCGAAGAAGACCAAGAACGTTTCTTGAAACCAATTCCAAGGCGAAAGGTCTTAAATTTTGCAAAAGAAAACTCTAATAAAGGCACTACCAAGGCAGTCAGGAACTCAGTAGCTGAGAGTCTTCGAGATGTTTTCATACGCATGCTTGTCATTCTTTCGAAGAAGACATCCTTCAACTTAAGACATGTAATGGAATTTCCAATCACGGAGTACCCTTTAGCTATCTCCTACTCTGATGGATCCGGACTCAAGACACAGAAGTCCAAACTTTTCCACTAGCTAGAAGAACTTCAGGATGGGTTCTCAGAAACACCACTTCCTCCGATCGATGTTACCTTGATTGATGGTGGACTCTTGATCCACTCTTTCCTGTCTGCTATTGGAAACATTAAATCATATGGACATCTTGCAAAGACGCTTCTCTCACATATATGTGGCAGCAGAGGAAAAGAGATTCACGTCTTATTTGATACGTAAGATCCCACATCTTTGAAGGAGAGTGAACGAAAATTACGCGGAGATAATGATCGACCATTCCTCATTACTGGTCCAGATCAAGCACCTAAACAGAGCCGTCAAAAGTTGCTCCAAAATGGAATTTTCAAAGATCAGTTAGCATTGTTCCTCATGAAGGAATGGCAAGAAGATCATTATGGTTCAATTATTGAAAACAAGACACTCATCATATCACATGGTGGAAACTGTGTACGTCTTACATTTCAAGAACTTGATTCAAAGGTGAATGTCCATCATCCATCCCATCTACAAGGAAGACACAAAGAAGCAGACACTCTAATTGCATTCCATGCATCTGTCGCTACTGGAAATGCAATAGTCAGAGCCTCTGATACCGATGTATTGGTTATTCTCCTTGGGATGATAGGAAGGCGTCTCACCAGCACGATGACAGCCACTTACGGTCAACTAATCATGGATTGTGGCTCAGGAAATAGCCGTCGATATATTGATGTGAGTCGCATTGCTACTGCTCTAGAGATTAAACGAAGAGGACTCGCTTCAGCTATGCAAGGCCTCCATGCATTTTCCGGCTCTGATTATATCGTAGCTTTTTACAGGAAAGGCAAAATCAAGCCGCTTGAAATTCTTGAAAAAGATTCTGATGGAACTCTAATCAACTTGTTCACCAAACTTGCCACGGAAGAAAAACCGAACCAGAGGAAAGCAGAGGAGTTCATTTGTTCCTTATATGGTATGAAGGGACACACAAATGCAATTGATGAAGCTCGCTATCTAAAGTTATGTCAGCTGACAGGAAAAATGAAAGAGGTACTTTAATTTTCAAAGTTAATATGACTATAAATTAATTATAATGTATTTTAATTTGGTAGATATTTAATTTGGACCTGTATTTCATCATGAATAGGCCTTCAAAAGACTTGTTCATATTATTTGTGTGACATTAGTGGTAAATATTATATCGTTAAATTTTCTAATATATTTAATTGGAATGAATCGGAATTTATAAAAAAAATGACATCTTATTTCAGGATGACCAGATGTCAAATGTGAAGAAAGTTGACTGCGTGCTTCTGCCGCTATGCGCAAAAACTGTTCAAAAGAAGCTGCAACGAGCTCATTACGTGAGCATCATTTGGGGAAGAGCGGATTCGCCAAATCCAGACGATGGATTAGATCCTCTAAACTACGGATGGAGGAAGAAGAATGAACACATCTGTCCGCAATGGTTTATGGGTCCAACAATGCCAGAAGATTTATTTAGTGAATTTGAGTTAGAGAACGAAACAGTGCTGTCTGATGAGATCTCAAATTGGAGTGACGATTCAGACATTGAAACATAGATCTAACTCTCAGTTTTATTATAATCATTATTTTATTTTCTCATGAACACCTCATGTCTGCATGAGGTGTTCTCATTTGTTTATTTATTTTATTTTCTCATTTGTTTGGTAGTCGGTAGGTCATTTTTGTGCTTGGTATAGATTGTCATTGAGGTACCCCTGCAGATTAATTTTTTCTTCTTTTATTCCATTGTGTGTTCTTTTTCTACGAATAAAACTTTTCGAGTTGTACGTGTTTCTTTCAGGTCCTGTCACGCTGTAATACCCTGTATTTATGTTTTTTTGGGGGGAGATGGGAGCATATCCAATTTGAAGAGTAAAAAATGGTCTGGTAGGTATGATATATTTTCATGGTTAGATAAGCCAATCCATTTAAACTCTTATATGGTAGCTAGCTATAATTGATATATGGATTTAGCTCAATTCCACAATAGCAATGTAAGAGCCACCTTTGGAGGCGTCTGTCGGACCCTTTCCAGTGGACAATTTGTCTGGCATTGACGTTTTTATACTCCTTGGTATGCACTTGTTCAATTCCATTTGGTTTCATGTGGTACCTAGAAGCATCAGGTAACAAGTTACCTTCCGCATCTTCCGTGTGTGTTAGGACTGAGAAAATACCGGGGAAGCCATAGGCCCCCTGACAGATCTCAACAGTTCCTCCACTCTTCCATCCCCAAAGTGGTTCTCAGGCCACTTCAGTTCTTTTCGAGCTTAGTATACCTACCTCCTGCAGCGAACCTCGCACCTCCCATGGCTGACCATGTGGAGGGCTGCCCCTGACACCATGGACGCTACTCCAGGGCCACGACGGTTCGGCTTTGAACTACTATCGGGACAAAGCGTTATGTTGCCATTGAAAGGCGCCCGAAGGTTGATCACAAACACTTTCTTTGGCTCAAACACCAGTCACCGGTTCGCACAAAGTCGCCGTATCGCCAAGGCGGGTGCATACCTTGTCGCCCTCATTTAAGAGGTAGAGTGGCATCATGGTTACGCTCGGACCCATCCATCTTCCTCCTCTAATCCCGGTGACTCATTCGGAGACCATCCGAGGAAGTCATCCAACCAGCCTGCTAGTTTCGAGGATTCCAGTATCAGAGTCTTCACCCCCAATCAGACCACCCAGGGATTCTTAGTCTGAATCCACCACAAGTGCCTTCCCAGCATGATAGGATCTAATCTGGTATAGCCCCTTGCTTCATTGGATTACGCAAGCCGCTCCACCATGTCAAGGTGATCCCCATCGGAGCGGTTTAATTTGTATTAGTAGAATTTTTTGTAGAATAATAGGTTATATATTTCTGATCATAGCTTTCTTCTCTGACTACTTCTTCGATGTCCTTTGTAATTATTTTCTCTTGGTGTCAGTGACAGGAACCAGAATAATTACCCCCTCCCCCCCTCTACGAGTATTGCCAAGAATAATAATGAAATAAGGGGTCTGACTATTAACCCCCCTCCCCAATTTATTGTCCTGAGGCTATTCCTAAGTAGGACTTTATTTACTATTTTTAATTTTTATTATTTAGCACAGAGTCGAAACACAGATTCATCAATTATTTATTTCATATGGAATCTGTATCTCTGCTCAGTGTTCAGTACAGTCAAGATTCGAGAGGGTTATTGTCATTGACTGAATAGAATTTATAAGTGTAAAGTCAGTGTGGATATAAAAATAGAAATTGATGTAGGTTATTCAATTTGATATTGTTTTGATACCTTTAACAAGCTAATATCAATTTTATGTATATTAATTATAATTAAATATTCGTATCTGATATAATTACTTCAAGGAATAGTATATCATCATTTTTATATATTGTTAAACCCTAAATTATTAATACAATTCAAACCAACATAAATTTCTATTACTTCAAACACACTGACTTTTTGTTTGTAAATTCTAATCAGTCAATGACGATAACCATCTTAACTGCACTGAACACTCCAACAAAGATACAGCCTTCATCATCACTAAATTATTTTTGTTGGAGTATGTATTTCTGCTCAAAACAAAGCAATAAAAGTAATACATAAAATCCTACTTAGGGAAGGTGATGAGAAATTGAGAGATTAATAAAAAGAATTTTTTTCCGATTTATTTTACTTGTGACGTCATTACATTCGAATAAAGATGAATTCCGAAAAATACAAACTTAAGTTTGTTACCCTAGTCTTTGCGCATCCAACGGTACCGATATTTTCAATCTTGTATGTTAAAAATTAACGGAAAGATACTGTAATCTAGCCGCCCGACTTTGGTTGGCGTTATAGAATTTTTAGGTAGTGAAAGGCGTTTGTTCATATAAAGGTGACACATCATTTAATTTTCCTTTTTTAAGAGGTACAACATGGTGGAGATGGTGATCATGAAGATGATGATGATGATGGTACCTAAAATATTAGCCTATATAACACATTTTCACTAGTAATTTGTAAGGTTTGTCTGCTCTGCGAGGTGTTAGATAATAATGAAATAGTGGAGGATCTGCTGTTTAAGTAAGTTTTAAGGCAAAAAAAAAGAAAGATTTTACAGAATTGCGAATAGAAAAGTTAAAAAAAAAAGGTTTAATGAATAATAGTGAAAACGATTACACCGGCCCTTTTGAAGGACAAGATTCTTCAAGATATAAATTACAAAGGATAACCGCATAATAGATATGGAGTTATTCAAACAAGTACAAAGGGAACAGCTATGAAAAATTATTCTAAGAAATGCCTTCATTAGGCATGATGAGAACAAGTTTATTGATGGGACGCTCCATGACTGTAGTGCTGAGCTTCAAAGTTTTACCTTCTTTATGGCGGTTCACTTTTATGAACGCACTATGCATGTTACCTTTCCCGGAAATAGTTACTTTAACTATTCTACCGAGACACCATAGGTTGCGAGGCAGATTCTCGTCAACAACCAATACCATGTCTCCAACCTGGTGTTGGCGCTGAGGCGTAAACCACTTCTGTCTTTCAATTAGGCCAGTTAAATCCTGTCTCTTCCAACGATGCCAAAATGTGTCTGCATACTGTTGAACTTGCTTCCAACGTTTCTTAAGGTAACAGTCTTTTTCATCAAAAATACCAGGGGGAAAGCTTTTGGTGTTATTCAGCCTCAAGATGTGGTTAGGAGTCAAGGCCTCCAACTCGTTTACATCGGAGGAGACAGGGTTGAGGGGCCTGCTATTTAGAGTGTTTTCAACTTCACACATAAGGGTAACAAGCATCTCATCTGTAAGAACAGTCCGATTAGCAAATTCACATAATATACTATTTAATACTTTACGGATGGTTCAGATCTCTCGTTCGTATACACCACCGTAACGCGATGCATGAGAGGGATTAAAGATCCAATCGATATTCCTCTGCTTACAAAAGTCATCTATTTGTTGTTTATTCCAATCAGCTATAGAACCTTTTCAGTTCCTTGTTACCGGCAACTAGGTTGGTTCCGTTGTCAGATCGTATCACTGTATCTGGACCTCGTCGAGATATGAATCGTCTTAGAGCGTTAATAAAGCTATCTGTATCTAGTGAATGAGATATTTCGATATGACAGGCTCTACTAGCTAGACATGAAAATATGACCCCGTACCGTTTTTCTTTACTCTTAGCTCTGCCTCGAGATACAAGATACGGTCCAAAATAATCTACACCTACTTTAGAGAAAGGAGGAACTTCACCAACTACTCCATCGTTCGGCAAATCCGACATCATTTGGAAACTTTGTTTCCCCTGTACCTTCCTACAGGTGACGCAACATTTAAGTATTGCTCTCGTCAATGAGCTTAAACCTACAATGTAATATTTAAGTTTCACGTGAGCAATTATAGTCTCTTTACCGAAATGACCTAACGACTTATGATAGTCAGTTACTATTAATCTAGTTACAAAATGATCTTTAGGTAGTACTATTGGGAACTTAGCATCATAAGGAAGGTCTGAAAGTCTAAGTCTACCACCTAGTCTAAGTACACCCTTGTTATCAATGAAAGGATTAAGTTTTAGAAAATTCTTCGGAGGAATTTTACCTTTATTCAGAGCAGTTAAGGTTTCAGCAAAGTATTTGCGTTGAAGAAATCTGTAAATAGAGCATTCGGATTCTTCTAATTCTTCGATTGTAATAGGTCCCTTGGTTACGTAATTGGATTTCAAAATTCGAACTAATCTAATAATTGATGATACTCTGCATTTCAATTTATACCAGTCCGAACAACTTTGCATTAGTTTATCTGTAGGAAAAACAGTATCTGTAGCTTTCATAGCTTTAACTTTAGGAGAATTTACTTTAACTTCTTTATCGTCAACAAGTAGATTCGGATTAATAGTGGTATTAGGCCAATTACAATCTTGTTCATAAAGAAATCTAGGGCCATTTACCCAATTTTCATTTAGCATGAATGATTTTACATTTTTGGAACCTCTACTCAAGATATCAGCAGGATTTGAACTACCAGGAACATGACGCCATTGTCTACTTTCGTATGGTTTCTTATGAAGGCAATACTATTAGACACGAATTTTTGAAAACGTGTATCGCCTGAGTTTATGTAACTAAGTACTATAGAACTATCCGACCAGAAGTAACAATTAGTAATAGGTATCGAAATTTCTTGTTTTAGTTTTAGATACAAGAGAACAGATAGCTTAGCGGCATTAAGCTCAATTCTTGGGATGGTTTTCATCGAACCAGGGCTTAGTGGCACGAGTCTAAGCTTTGCCATTACTATTTGACATTCTATAGTTCTTTCGGAACAAAACCTGAGGTAAGCAACGGCGCCGAATGCAGTCTGACTGCCGTCGGCAAAAATGTGAAGCTCTACACTATCTAAGTTGTCAACATCAGAGCAAAGGCATCTTTTAATTTGAAACTATTAAGCTCGTAGATATCTCTTACCCATGCTTCCCACTCGTCGATCATGGAAGGCGGTAGAGTTTCATCCCAACTTAATTTAAAAGAGCATGCTTCTTGAAACAAACATTACCTTTAACAAGAACGGGACTAATTATGAAGTGAGGATCATAAATCGAAAATAGAGTAGAGAGCATTCCGCGTTTGGTAGAAGGAGTTTTATTTACGCTTACATTGAAACAGAATTGATCGGTCTCCGCGTTCCAAAGCAAGCCCAATGCACGTTCGAAAGGTAAATCTTTACATAAGTCTTCGTTTTCCTTTAGATTCTTTGAAAGTTTACTAGGGTCAATTTCGTTAAGTAAATCTCGTGAGTTAGAGCAATAGCCTGTCAAGTTAAAGCCATTTTGTTCGAGAATATCTTCGGCTGCGTTCAGTAATTTAGAAGCACTTTCATAATCTCCTATTGACACCATTAGATCATCAACATAAAGTGACCGTGATAAAGTTTTAGCAATATCTGTATCGAGCATGGAATTAAGGCACTGTTGCAATGCATAGTTAGCAATCGAAGGACTAGACTTCGCTCCAAAAACGTGAACTCTCAGTCTAAATTGTACAGGACATTCATATAGATTATCATAAAGGATACCAAAAAAATCTAAGGAAATTTGAATCTTCTTTGGAGACTCTAACCATATAAAACATTTTTTCTATATCGCCTGAAAATGCTACTCAACCTTCTCTAAATCTAAGAAGAATACCTATCAGGTTATTAGTTAAGTCTGGACCCTGGAGTAAATTATCGTTCAACGACGTACCGTTAAACTTTGAGGAGCAGTTGAATACCACTCTTAACTTTCCTTTTTGTCTATGGTAGACAGGATGGTGAGGAAGATACCAGACTTTACCCTGTTCACATTGGATCTCTGAACTAGGTACCTGTTCGACAAACCCTCTGTCACTCATATCTTTCATGAACTTCATGTAGTCATCGTAGAGGTTATCGTCTGAGAGTAATTGTTTACGAAGAGAGTTTAGTTGCGCTCTTATGGGTGCGAAGTTATTCGGCATCTTTGTATTGTCATCCTTCATCGATAGTCCTATCTCGTAGTTTTTATTGGATAGTTTTATGATAGAACTATTTACTTTTTCTAGCCAAGCTTTATCGTTGTTTGACACTGTATTGTCATCATAGGAGTCTTCAAAGTCGCGAGAGAAATATTTCTCTACCTTATCATCCAATTGTAGGTTCTAATTCATCATAGTGTCTTCTATCGCAATGCGAAAGCAAGAGTTTTCTTTAGCGGATCCTCTGATAGGACCATTTAAGGCCCACCCGAACAAATGTTTTGTAGCGTAAGGGCCGTTTTTAGTAGTGTTGACAATGGATAAAGGTTTTATAATGTCTGGAACGTTGGATCCGACTAGAAGTCCTACTTTGTTGTGAATGAATTCAAATGGAATGTCTTGCAAGTTTCTCCAGCCTTTTATATCGCTCTTCACTGGAGTATCTTTGTCTTCGAATGGCCACTCTGATTTAGCATAAATCTTGGGGATAGTTGCAGAAGAATCTCCACATAATGAAGATATCTTTAGATCTTCTACTATCTTAACTGAAATGTAAGTGGAATTGCAATCCATAGTAGTTAGGTTGAGAGTAGTTTCAGTTCCAGTCATTTCTAGTTCGGTTAGCAATTTCTCATCCATATAACATGCTGTTGCGAAGGTATCCATAGCCATATAGGTCAGAATTGTACCTTTAGAGTGTTTCTTTTTAATTCTTACTGGAACACATGGGCAAATAATTTTTTTAGTTTCGTCAGTACTTGCCGCGCTCAAAGCCTGAGCTTTAGAAGGTTCAAATGAATTTTTATCTCCAAAGTTTCGCGATAAAGTTTCGTTTTTATGAAGAGAGGTCAGATGAAACTTATTGCACTGGTTACATTTAATGCGATTGTTGCACTCTTTAGATCTGTGTTCGGTAGTCTGCAAACACCCGAAACAAATATTCTTAGATCTAATGAAAGCCTCTCTTTCGCTTAAGCTTTTCTTCATAAAGAAATAACAGCTATCTAGCTTATGGTTATTCTTTCCACAGCATAAACAATCGACCTTAACTACTTTGGAGTTTTCTGCAGAGTTGGTGTTCATAGCCCTTCTATAAGATTTTATCTTTTCTTCTCTAACATTAGATAAATTTCTATCGGGATCTTTAATATCTCCGAAGAGAGGTACTCTTAATGATTCTGCCTGAGTCTGTACTAAGTCTACAAATAATTTAAAGGTTTCTGGTTCACCTCTACATTCTGTGTTAGAAACCTTCTGTCTCAATTGATTTTTTAAGATCGTACGGTAGTTTCATGACTAAGTTTTTAATTTCTTTTCGACTGTTTAACTGATTTAAGTGAGGTACATTTGACATCATTTTTAGGCAGCTAATCAAATTCAGTGAAAATTTGTTTAATTCTTTTGCATTCTCTGATTTAATGACGGGCCAACTTTCAAGCTTATCTAGGAAAGATTGTGCGAGAATGATATCATTTACATATCTCTTATCTAGCATGTATCTTGCGTCCTTGTAACTTTTTCTAAGATCATCAGACAAACAGCTAGTAACTAGTTCCTTAGCATAACCTTTAGTGTATCTTTGTAAATAATAAAATTTATCACAGTAGTTTGTACATACCTGATCAATGATCCGGTCGAATGCAAGAATGAAGGATTTGTAGCTAGCCACGTCTTCGCCATCAAAAGTATCTGGTTCATTGTGAGGAAGCTTCAATATCGCTTGGAGATTTGTTGGAGTGATAGATTGGTTTTCGTAGGGTATACTGGACTTTACGATAGGGATATTTCTTAGGGCAGAAGATACCTTGCTTCTATTACTATTAGAGTTTAGTACTTCGTTTGTGATGCGATCTAGTTCTTCCTGTTCTAATTTAGTTTCCGCACTCTGTTGTTCTCTTTTAAGCTTTAGTTTCTGCTGTTCGTATTTCATTTGAGCCTCGATCATTTTTTCTTCATGGAGGAATTCTTGTTCATCTCTTTTCTTCTTTACTTCTAATTTAATTTTTCTTTCGAGTATTTCTTGTTTGGAAGAGGTAGCAGATCCAGCTCTCGATTCTACTTGGGATACACTATCTTCAGGGTTTATAATAGTATTAATTGACAACCAGTTTGATGCTTCAGTCTTTAAGTCATTGGCAGTCTTCAAGTGCGTATTATACCACGCTGAAAGTTTATCGATGTCAGTTCGAGGTAGCAGAGGTTTATTAAGTTCTTCTTCGCAATGATCAATGAAGGAAGAAATCTTAGATTCTAGCTCGTGAAGTAGTTTGGTTATCTGTTCTGCGTTATGTAACTTATTTTCGGTTAATAGAGGTCTGATTTCGTTGCTCTTTCGTGTTAGTGCTATTAATCTACCGGTAGGGAAGTTAACTGCCGGTTGCTCGTTTTCATTAGTGGTCTCTTCGTCATTAGCAGAAATCTCTTCCATAGTGCCAGACGTTTGAGGTTTCGTTGGAGTTCTTTGCATAGACATTTGGACAGTAGTGCTATTTTAGGTACTGTAATCTAGCCGCCCGACTTTGGTTGGCGTTAGAGAATTTTTAGGTAGTGAAAGGCTTTTGTTCATATAAAGGTGACACATCATTTAATTTTCCTTTTTTAAGAGGTACAACATGGTGGAGATGGTGATCATGAAGATGATGATGATGATGATACCTAAAATATTAGCCTATATAACACATTTTCACTAGTAATTTGTAAGGTTTGTCTGCTCTGCGAGGTGTTAGATAATAATGAAATAGTGGAGGATCTGCTGTTTAAGTAAGTTTTAAGGCAAAAAAAGAAAAAGAAAGATTTTACAGAATTGCGGATAGAAAAGTTAAAAAAAAAGGTTTAATGAATAATAGTGAAAACGATTACAGATACTCCCAAAGAATAGTACTGTTCAGTTTTTTCGGGAGAAGTGCTACGGCATTGTTTTTGTTGCAATCGATTATCCAAGATATTCTCTACAACGCTGAGGAAAATGATCGCTGATTTTCGAATTAGTTCTCGAAATATTAAAAAAAATTCATGAAAAAAATCGAAAATCAGCATTGATTTAGAATTTCTTGGAGAATCGAATACAAAAAACCCTAATTCCTTACCTTCAAAATTGTAGAGGCATTAGGCTTTTTTGGAAATGGTTTGAAATTCAATTAACTCGTTTTCTATGGGTCTAATCGAAAAAATGCCGTGATCGAAAACAAGAGAGAATTCAATTTTATACTAGAAGACCAAGTTTCAGAACATTAGCTTCATTAACAAAAATAGTCTTCAAAAACCAGGTACGGTCCCCTTAAAAAGCCCCTTTAAAATCGCCAATATGAATTAAATTGTCTTTTTACAATTTCGAAAAAAGAAAGAAAAAAGTTTTGTTTTTATTAATCTCAGAGTAGGATTTCTTCTTCTTTACTATCGCCAACGCAATGACGATATTAACTGTAAGATGATGTCATATAGTACTTCTTGTTATTTTTAATATATTTTGAATTATGACTTCGAGTAAAAGTGGTGTGATATGGTATTTGATAGAAGGTTTATTTTTGATCACGTGGATTTTGATGGGGATGGAGGGCATTATTGCACACGGTTTTAACACTGGGAAGATCCTTTTTTTACATTGAGGGATTTTGACTCTGGGAATTTTGTCCTAAAATCCAAAAGAGCAACTTATAAGCAAAAAGCAAAAACATTGGGTGGGTTGTCTCTGCCAGTCGACCCCTCCATATCTCTATCAACCATTGTTGTAAGAGAATACACCTACTGTAGTTTCATGTTAAAAATGAATTAATATTAAATCGATCAACATGTAACCTTTAAAATAACCTACTTCATGGGTAAGATGTATTTAACAAATGGCAATCTGAAAATAAAATCTTTGCCTTTTATTGTCACCTCAATGAGCATTGTCACAAGTGTGGAATTTACCGGGGTGGAATATACCGAGGTGGAATTTATCGGGGTGGAATTTACCTGGGTGGAATATACCGGGGTGGAATATACCGGGGTGGAGTTTACCGTGGTAGAATATACTGGGGTGGAATTTACAGGGGTGGAATTTACCGGGGTGGAATATATACCGGGTTGGAATTTACCGTGGTGGAATATACCGGGGTGGAATTTACAGGGGTGGAATATACCGAGTGGAATATACCTAGAACAATAAATCTATATATTCAAATAACTTCACTTGTGGCTTCTACATTTAATGTTTCTATATCAACTGAATTAGGTGTTATAAAGTCTGTCTTTAAAACTTCGATGTCTAGAAAGGACTCTATATGATCCCCACCCCTTCCAAAAAATGTGTAGGGTGAGGTTTAGGAAATTTCTAGGTAGGAATTTAGGTTTCATTTTAATTAGTTTTATAGTAGATGAAGATATCCCTGATGTCAACATTAGTTCAATATTGATTAGCAGAGGAACTTTCATGACTGTTCAGTGCAGTGAAGATGGTTATTGATATTGACTGATACGAATTTACAAATGCAAAGTCGTTTGGATAGAGTAATAGAAATTATCCTAATTCAAATTGATGTTTTCCTGATACCTTGAACAAGCACAAATATAAATCAATTAAACTAAATATTCACGACAGTAACTATTAACTGAAAGAATAGTAGGACTTGATTTGAATATTGGTTCAACAAAAATAAATTATCTGATAGTTGGAGAGTCGAATATATAATCATTGATTGATGTCTGATTACAGTACCACTTTATTTTCTGATTGCTTCACCGATGTCCTCTGTACTATATTTTCTCTTTGGGTCAGTAACCAGAAGAGTTACCCCTCTCACCAAACGGGCACCACCAAGAAAAATAGCAAACTGACTGGTCTCCCCCCCCCCCCCCCCTCTTGTCTTGAGGTTATTTCTATGTACGACTTTATGAACTATTTTTATAAATTATAGCTTTGTGCACCGTTATGGTTGTGATAGAAAATAGTTACACTCACAACTCTGCTAGAGTGTTCAGTGCAGTCAAGATGGTTATTGTCGTTGACTGATTAGAATTTACAAACTAAAAATTAAAGTGGATATATTAGTAGTTATTAGTAGTTATTTAGTACATAATCGTATGTATTCAATTTATGTCATTCCGATACCTATAAGAAGCTCAAAGGGACACAAGCATCGGTTGCTGCACTCACAGATGGATGAGGAAAATGAAGAGGTGATGGTAAATGAAGCCTACGAAGGGGAAAAAACAAAAGTCATATTAAATATTGAGGAAGTACATTCTTGGTTAAAAACTTATGGAAAGACAATGGAAATGATAGATAAGTACATATAAAAAACAAAGGACAAGGATACATAAAGTATCAAATAATGTAAAATACTAGAATTGAAAATGATCTGCAACTTTTGTTTTGTTGGTTAGGATGAGTCAAATTGACTATCATTTTTGAGCCGGTTTTGGGAAAAACTGAAAACTCAAATTTTGAGTCAATTAACTCGTATTTTTTTCTCAGTGCGTGTTTAATGTATTGAGTTACAAAAATGGACAAAATGCTTCTATATATAATCTAATTTATGAATTATATTAATATCATATATTTATTATATAAGAAGAATTAATTAAGTAGCTAAATTAATACAATTAAAATGAATTACGTTAAAATTTACTTACAGATGTGAACTTTAAAATGTATATGAGAACACTTTATGAATAGATCACAAGTAAAAATATTAAAAATTCATTTCGGTAATATTCAGTCAATTGGACCCTATTATATAAATATTCATATAACTTCATTAGTTACATAATGAATGTTCACAACCAACTTTATCAAGTTAATTAAACTTTACAATGTTTTATAGTCATTCTGTGAAGCTTCGATGTACAGAGAAGAATCAATAGCCCATCCCCCCCCCCCCCTTACGAAAATAAAACATCTATAGGTAGGAATTCTGGTTTCATTTTAGTTAGTTATGTATTGTTATAATTTTATCAGGGATCAAAATCTGTTTAATATAGATTACCTGATAACCTTATACGACTGTTCAGTGCAGTCAGGATTGTTATTGTTGTTGACTGATACGAATTTACAAATGTAGAGTCAGTGTGGATATAATAATAGAAATTTAAATAATACAATTTCAAATTCTTCTGATACCTTTAACAAGCAAATTTAAAAATTACGTTTAATTGTACTCGTACCTGTGAAGGAATTGTAGGAATTCATAAAAATATTGATGAACCCTAAACTTTTTAATAAAATTCTCCACTTGTATAAATTCGTATCAGTAAATTTAGATATACATTTTAAGCTCTAGATTTTCATACTAATTAAAATAATACATTTGTAAATATAAAAAGTGAATAATGAATAGAAAAATATTTGATTCATTTCCAAATATCAGTTTAGAAAACAAAATAAATAATTTACGTCTATCAACAACATCTAGTGGCAAATTAAATTCATATGGGCCTTTCGGAATATTGATTTTTCTAAATAATTTAAAATTGATCGTTTCTGCTCCTTAATTTGGCTGTAAATTTTGAATCTATAATTTGTAATTGATGTCTGATCATTTTGTCACTTTATTTTCTGATGGCTTCCTCGATGTCCTCTGTACTTAATTTTCTCTTTGGGTCAGTGAAATGAACCAGAAGAGTTACCCCTCTCACCACTCGAGTGACTCGTGCACCATCAAGAAAAAAACGGATCGGGGTTATGGCCTGACAATCCCCTCTCCTCGTCCAATCTCCCTCGGGTCCCCCGCACCCGAGCGTTTCTTCGCTGCAACATGAAATGAACGCAGACGCAGGGCAAGGGCACACGAGCGTCTTCTTGACGCAACAGAAAATTAACTCAGATGCATATGGAGTGACATGCAGCATGTACCAGTCACACTATACCTAACTAGTCACACTGTTGGCTATCTAACTAGTCACACTATACCTAACTAGTCACACTATAAGCTATCCAATCAGTCAAACTGTACAAAAACGGATGGAAATTTTAATGTAATTGTTATTGGTACGTATATCGGTTACCAATACGTATCGGTGCATATTCATTCAAAAAGCTTGTATAAATTCATAAGGGCTTGATTGATAAAGAAATACCTGAATTAACTCTGTTTTCTCGTTTTATTATTTCTTTGTAATAACTCAAAGACTGTTAAAATGTAGGGACAAAAGTTTCTTTTTTTTATGTTCAATAAAAATATTTCAATCTCTACTATTTAATTACAATTACCATTGAAAGATGCGACAACAAATCGTCCGTGTGCGCATCCACACGTAGATTATATAGATTTGACTGGTAATGCGGCAGTCACCATGAGTCAAGGGAACGCATTACCCTGCGTCTAGAATTGTCCGTCACTTGACGGTGCGTTCAAGAGACGCTCGTGTGCGAGGGCCCTAAGAAATGTCACATTTGAGAATAAAAATATAAATAATTAGTAGAATTGTTGAATTAAAGTCCTAATATCATTAAAAAAAAGAACTTAAATAATTATTAGCCAAATTAAATTAATCCTTTATTTATATAGAATTTATTTCATAAAATCCATAGTAAGTTTCAGGATACAGATTATACCAATTTTTCATTCATTCATATTCATTATAAATAATTTAAAAGATTTTATAAAGTTATTAACAAACTATGAAAAGCATCTACAAAATTATAAATGCGATTCATTCTATTCACAAAAATAATTTAGGCATTAAGGAAACATATTTTACAGTAAAACATTTATATATTTAAGAAAGCTTAATTCTGTTTCTTTAACTATATATTCAATATACACAATATTCAATCATCACACACTATCCATTTAATAATTAACTAAAATATCTGTTACTTAATATAATGAGACAAAAAATGTCATACATTTTGAATGATTTAGTCTCTGATTTGTTGACATCAAAATTAAATTACCGGTACTGAGGTACAGTAGAACTCCTCTATAATGAAATCCTGTATAATGAATGTAGTGTAATGAGTAAGGAAGTAGTTTCTATAATGAACAAATTTTCTTCAGTCTGCCGTAAAATGACTTTTTGTATTTTAAAAACTTATGGCAATTCATGGCAGACTATAGAAAATTTGATCACTTAACACTCTTCAGTATCCTTCCAGAGCTCATCTTTCGACGAGAACTGACATTTTCACACGAACACATTCTGCTTCAGGATGGACTGAGGTTCTTCAATTGGGTTTGAATCTAGAGAGAGACTGGGCCATACCATCAACTTGTCATTGATGAACTTATTACTCCTAAGGAAATTCACAGTTGCCTTAGTAGAGTGAGAAGGAGCGTTGTTATGTATGAAAATAACTTATTTATTTTAACGCAACATGTTTCCTTTTCAGCCAATGAAAAATCCACAATTCAAAAAGTTATATAATTAGCAGAATTGTTTTTACTCCTTTTGGAATCCTGGAAGATCCAACCAGTTCATTTCCAATGGTCCCAGCCAAAATTATCCCACCTTTTTGTCTTTGTAGAGTACTGTTTGGTCTTATGATTCTTCTCCACTCATAGTAACCAATTGTGTGTATCCTTCGAAAGAGGCCTGGTAACAGGTGAAACATAAGAGGCAATTAGTTTCAGTATTCTACAGTGGGTGGTTTTTCCACACAGACTCTCTTAAAAACTGCATCACTAGTTTCCAATGGTTTCCTCTCGAGTTCTCATAGGACAGTTATGCCTCTTAGCTATTTTGTATTTTCCCCTATCCTTGCATGTAATCTTATATCAGGGGATCAACAACTAATTTCTACACTGTACCTACGTGGCCGTAAAAATGATAACTTCAATTTTGCAGCATATATGATAATTTTTTGGAAAGTAGCGCTTCCGCTACATTCTGCTGTAGCTGAACCAGCAGCGCCGCTACTTTTCTGAAAGTTTAGCGGTAGCGGCAGCACCGCTACATTACTATGCATGTAGTGGCAGCGCCACTGCTTTTCAAAGTAGCGCTGCCCACCTATGAGAGAGGTATAGGAAATTTCTAGGTGGGAATAATTCAGGGTTTTTTTAATCAGTTTTATAGAGCTAAAATATTTATCGACAATCAAAATTAGTTCAATATAGATTAGCTGATAAATCTTCTACTACTGTTCAGTGCAGTCTAGATGGTTATTGTTGTTGACTGATACGAATTTACAAATGCACAGTCAGTGTGGATATAATAATAGAAATTCACCTAATTTAAATTGTCATATTTATGATACCTTCAACAAGCACATATGAAAAAATTGTTTTAATTAAATATTCTTGGCTGCAAAATTTACCTGAAGGAATAATAGGACTTCATTAAAAATATTTTGTTAAACTCAAAATATTCTAATGAAAATCTTTCTTGTTTATTCGTATCAGTAAATATTGATATACATATCCATTTTTGTAAATATTTATTCTTATTACATTTGCAAATACATAATGTGAATAATGAAAATAACAGTGTTAAAATAATTGTAATACAAATTTAACTAATATAATTTCATGTTTTTCTGATACCGTCAACGAGCACATATAAGAACTAGATTACGTGCATTCGGTAGAGCGACCTTGACCTTTGACCGAATCGCTTCCAAAATTGTACCAGATGGTTCCTGGACATTGACAAATCGTCCCATCAAGTATCAGACAATTTGGTTGAATACTTTTTTACTTATTGAGTTATAAATGGCTTTGATCTTGATCTTTGACCTTTGATCAGATCGCTCCCAAAATCTAACAAAATGGTTCCTGTCTAAGGAACCATTCGTCCTATCTAGATTTATGCAATATGGTTAAACTCTCTTTTTGAGTTAAGAATGACCATGACCTTGACCTTTGACCGGGTCGCTCCCAAAATTCTATCAGAAAGTCATTAGACATTGACCAATCGTTTGACCAAATTTCAGACTATTTGGTGAACACCTTTTTAGTTATGCGAATAACAAGATGATAAATAAATGCCAGGTAAAATATAATCTTTCCGCATTCTGCAAAGGTAATTATGTTTCATTGTACTGGTACCTGCAACAATAATTACCTGAAGGAGTAGTAGCAATTCATTTAAAATATCGATAAACCCTAATTATTTTTATAAAATTCTCTTTTGTATATTCGTATCAGTAAATATTAATATACATTTCACGTTGTACATAGTTGTTTTTACTTATTAAAATATTACATTAGTAAATACAAAAATTGAATAATTAATAGAAAAATATTTGATTCATTGCCTAATATTAGTGTATAAAACAGCATAAATAATTTTGGTGTAACAACAACATCTAGCATCAAATTAAATTTATTTTGGCGTTTCGGAATATTGATTTTTCTAAATATTAAAAAATTGATGATTGACGTAGTTATGCATGATAATTTGTGTTCTTTTCTAAGATATATTGTGATACTAATTTAATATTGTTTCATTCATTATTCGCCTCTCCTATCGGTAAATGTAATATTTTAATAAGGACAATTGAAATGCATATCAATATTTACTGATACGAATATACAAGAATTTTTTTATTTTAATGTTTTGAGTTTGGCAAAATATTTTAAAAGAAGTTCTACTATTCCTTCAGGCAATTATGTTTAACATTTAATTAAACATGATTTTTATATGTGCTTGTTAAAGGTATCAGAAGAAACGTCAAATTATATTAGGTAAATCTCTACTACCATATCCAAGCTGACTATGCATTTGTAAATCCGTATCAGTCAACAACAATAACGATCTTGACTGCACTGAACAGACGTAGAAGAATTATCAGGGATCAGTAATAAACTTATTATGATCCCTAATTTGTAATGTATCCATTTCTTAGAAAAACCATTTTATTACATAATTGATTTTGCAGATTCCATTAAAAACCCATTGGAAAATATCTTATTTTACTCTCACTTTTCCTATAAAGGGTTTTTAGTATTTGTAAAATGAGAAAATTTTTGTTTAGTGTACAATTTAGGGTGCGCCAAAAATAGGGTTTCAAATAAACTTCAGAATCTTCATATGTAATAGCTATAATAAGTTGATGCATCCTGAAAGATCATATGTAGCATGCCAATTTCCAGGTAATTTTTGTATATTTATTTGCCCCTAGAGTACTAGACATTTAAAATCTGTTTAAAAATATTGTTTTCTTCTTATTTCTGAAAAATTCATTTTTTTTTTTTTGAAATATTTTGAGAAATTTACTTCACAAAAATTACTAGCAAGTTAGTTATTAAAGAGATTGATATGTCAAACTGCTGATTAATTCGTTATCTTTTTGATTTTCCCCAAGTCCTGTTTTTTTAATATGTTTTATGAAACACAGAGAGCATCGAAGAAGCAGTTAGGAAAGAAAGCGACTCTATGAGCAAACATCAACCACAAACTATTAACAGTGTTTAAGAATATTCTTTAGAGTAATCATGTTGTTATTATGATATTGGAGAAGTAATATAATATCCTATGCAATTCTCTTTGATGAAACATTTTGATCTACGTCTATAAATGTTGGCTCATTAATTAATTATTATGAGCTCTTCGATGTCGTGCATAAAATATACCTCATTCTGTTCTCCATTGAGCACCATAGCTCCATAAGTGTGGAGCACTACACTGACTATACAGTCTCCATATGGTGCTAGGACGTTTCGTTACTGACCGTTTCGTTACTAGGACGATTCGTTACCAGATTTTTCCTTTCCAGACGAACTATTTTTTAAAATTTGAAATGAGTTATAAGCTACAAACGTCCTAGTTATGAAACGTCCTAGTAACGAAACGTCCTAGTAACAAAACGTCCTAATAACGAAACGTCCTAGTAACAAAACGTCCTAATAACGAAACGTCATAGTAACGAAACGTCCTAATAACGAATCGTCCGTTAACGAAACGTCCGGATACGAAACGTCCAGTCACCCCCTATATAGCGTTCCCTAAATTCGAACAACTGTAAACATTGTTGTACCGGTTTGATTTTTCGGCACAGACACCAAAATATGTTTTTATCAAGCCATCTTTCTATTGTAAATGATAATAAATCAGAGTTTATGATTTATTTGTTAAAACGTAGGGAAAATCACAAAAATATTACTTATTTTCCAATTGTATTGTTGAAAATATAACTGTTTAAAGTTCATACTATTTTGAGTCTTCCGAATGAGTTAAATATCAAATGTATAAAAAATTGTACTTGTTTTGAATCAGAATTCAGTGGAGAAAAAAAAACAGAAAAAATCTCAATTGAATACATGTACTGTATAGTGTACATAGTAATATTTACTATGATAGTGTATACCATTATAAAATATAATTATGTGATGCTCGCATAAAAAATTTAAAACCATATCAATAACAAAAATGATAATCACACAAGTAAAAGGGGTGAGATTTATTTGAAAAATATCATTTAAATTTTGTCATATTTTTTACTGAAATATCAACAAACTGTGTACCTAAAATCTAGCTTAAATTTATTCTAAATAAATAAAACACATGAATCCTGAAGAAAATAAATGTGCCTTTTTACTTAGAGTGAACGAACGTTTGGTAAAACATATAATAAATAAAACGAAAAAGAATTTAACAATAATGGAAATGTCGTTAGTAATTAATTAAGATTTAAAGAATTTTATTTTAATAATACAGAGTTCTGGTTAGCATAACATCCCATTATCTAAAAAACAAAACAGAGTAGTCATACGTCATCTGTGAACCAATCACAGCATAGCTAAGTCACACGAATCAACTGTAGACCAATCACAGCATAGCTTATTGATACGTCACCAACTTTAGACCAATCACAGCATAGCTTATTCATACGTCATCAACTGTGGACCAATCACAGCATAGCTAAGTCATACGGCTCAACTGTGGACTGATCCCAGCATAGCTAAATCATACGTCACCAACTGTAGACCAATAACGGCATAGCTTATTCATACGTCATCAACTGTGGACCAATCACGACATAGCTAAGTCCCACGTCATCAACTGTGTACCAATCACAGCATAGCTAAGTCATACGTCATCAACTGTGGACCAATCACGGCACAGATAAGTCTCACGTCATCAACTGTGGACCAATCACAGCATAGCTAAGTCACACGTCATCCAATATACCAATCACAGTCTGTCAACAGTGTCAGTGGCGCCACATATCGGCTGATAGATTAGGTTTATAGTTAGAGAAGAGATGATTGATTATACAATTGCGTACTAACTCTATTTAAACTAAAAAAATAAACAGTGTTCAGTTTTGGTTGTTTTGAGTACCGAACGAATAATATGCAGGAAACAATAGAAATATCTGACAAGTGAAATGATGAATTGAATGACGTACGTCTTAACCTGTTGCCAGATGTTAGATGTTTGTATTGTTGCTTGCATATAAGCTTTAAACCACTAATTATTTAACTTAGCTATGAGCGTTAATCTATTGTACTGGATTCTGGCTGGATTTATGATGATAATATTAAATGCTTTAATTTTGTACTATATTATTGTTTGATGGTCTGACTTCCCATCTCACTCAGATTTATTAAAAAAACTATTTCACTGATTCCCAAAGTTTTCATGAGAAAAGTATGTCAATTAATTAATTAAACAATTGAAAATCACAAAGTAACTACTAGATAATTATGACTTTCTTCCAAAGAGGTTAGAAATCTCCTCCAAAGATTTTCCTTTCGTTTCTTGTACGAAGAAAAGAGTGAAAAGAAAGGCCAGTAAACACCAAGCTGCGAAGTACCAGAAGAAACCATACGTGCTTAGTGCCACCTGCGAAAAGAATAGAAACAAATGAAGCTTCTTTCAGAGAGACTTTAAAACACAGAACAAAAGTGAAAACATAAGTGAGCACATGTCAAGAAAAATATTTGAAAAAAAATGTTTCTTCAAACCCGCCTTCTTTCCAATGAAACTCAAATACTGACTTTCGAAAAATAAATGAATAAGCATTTATTTAATGATTCTAGCTATATTAGTTGATTATACGAAGTATTATTATTCAAAAAAATTTTATTTAGAACTTTATTTATAATACTCATTTTTTAATTAACTCAATACGTACCTAGCGTTCTAATTGAAATATCAAAGAAAATATTTCATTTTTGCTTTGATTTGACGAAATAGTCATTTTGAGAATGATCTAACACCTACAAGATTGTAGCATCTTCGATGATCTACGAGTCTTCCATTACATCTTCTACGATGATCGGCCAACCAAAGAAACTATAAACCGGTGCTTTCTTAGCCGACTGTAGGCAAGAAGCGTATCCGTGATTGTGAGATCAATGACCCTAATCGACGGCCATCCTATTTCATCCTTGATAATCTCATTTGGTAAAGTGTAGCACTGTGTTTGGGTAGACAGACGGTAGGTATTTCTTACAAAATCTTGTTCTGGTCTCACACAAAAATTTGAAAATTATTCATCCTGGCTGTGTTTTGATTGTCAGTTCTCACCCAAGACCAGGTAATGTCACGGCATTAACTGTCGTACCTCTCTCTTGTAGGATCTGGTCTGATGGACTGAAATCAATCAACTGTCTTCTTTAGTATTTCCTCATTTTTTAGATCATTCCGAACAGGAGCTCTGTGACTTACTTTCCATTAACGTTGTTTTGGTCTCATAAACAGTGCTATCGTGAAAGCTAACACCAACCTAGTGACATATGGCACTGCTCGGCGTGGAGCCTGGCTAGCATTACTGTCTTGTCAGCTGGAATCAGTTCCAGCTTAGACCTTTTCTGACCCACCACCTCCCAATATTTTTGAGATGATGACCAAACAAGGAATCGACAAACTAGCGGAAAAATGTCTGTGTCTGTTTTGTCAGATACTTGTCAGTCAAAAAGCAACTACCTCTTCAATTAGTAACTCACCATTAGACTTTCGAATGAGTAGATTACCCCAAAGGATGCCCCCCAGTTGAATGCTATTGCCACTGCACTGGCTGACTCCCTGATTGATATTGGGAACATCTCCCCTGAAAAAACACACAATGGTTAGTCAACAGATAAACATCATTTGAAATGGAGAGATCAGGGAGTACATATTTTGCCGCTGTATAGTGAATTGAATATAATCTGTCAGATCTCACATATTTTTAATTTATTTCTTATCCATATTATAATTACCTGCTGGTTACTCTAAAAATGATTCGTCTAAAATTCTTAAAATAAGTTTCTTTCTTTTTTATTCGATACTATGTAATATTCGATACCGATACAATTTCTTTTTGTTTTGTCTATGATATTCTCATGAACTAAGATTTTAAAACTATATTGTCACCATGCACCCTAGTCATAACCTATTACTAGTTTATTTCTCACCTAAAAGAATCCATGGTACAGATCCAAATCCCAGAGAAAATCCAAACATGAAGATGATCACTGAAACTATTGGAAGCCAGGCCAATTTGACCACTGTGAAATCTTCTGCAGTCTCCAGCAAGTAGAAGTAAAGACCAAGTAAACCTGGAAAAGAGGGGAAATTATCGGAATAACAATTTGAGTATTTAGCGACGAAGAGTTCTTGATGATAGCGCCATAAGCTGAATTTTATGAACAATCATTGAATATATGGTATAACTCGTTTAACATTTTCAATTTTTTTTAATGAATTTATAAAAATCGGATTATGTTTTATTTTTTTTTTAATAAAATGTAATTATTTTGAGTAATATTTAGATTTTCTGAATAAAATGTAAATTTTTTGAGTAAAATGATTTTTTTTAAATAAAATGTAGAATTTTTGAATAAAATGTAGATTTTTCGAATGAAATGTGAATTTTTGAATAAAATGTAAATTTTTCGAATAAAATATAAAATTTTTGAATGAAAGGTAATTTTTTTGAATAAAATGTAATTTCTTTGAATTAAACTCATAAATAATAATCACGTTTCAGGAACCGATAGACACTGAAAAGTGAACAAGAATTCTCTTTCTATGTTAACACTTGAAGTCTAGGTTCGAGCTACTATAGACTCCATAGTTATATAAAAATCTCGGTGTCCGGAAAACTCCCAGTTAGAAAACTCAAACTCCCAGGCGGCAAACTGCCAGTGAAGGACTTTTCCATACTGGAATTTTTCCCAATGGGAGTATTCCTGAAACCAAAAATTACCTTGTGCCAGACCCATCAGTGCTGCAGAGCTTAAAAGAAGTTTCTTCCTTCCTGCTGATTCAACAAGCATTCCTGCTGGAATCACAGACACACTCATCACAAGTGCACAGATTATGCTGCTCATGTTTTCAGATAACCCGCTACCAGTTTTCTATAAAAAAGAACATCATTTAGTATAGGTAAATGTATACCACTAACCTTGAATGAATCATTTCAAGAATTGAATAATGTAAAATACTACTAAAATAATTTCAAGTATGGTTATTATTTAATTCAATAAAAACTCTTTTTCAGAAACTTATTATTAAAGTAAAAATTTATGTCAAAATGTTTGACGAGCAAATGCTCTTTTTTTAGCATGTCGGCTTTGATAAAAAATACTAGGATCTTGATTAGTTGCAAAGAGAGTTCGAAGAATGAGGAGAGGTATAAGAGTGTTTGATTTCAAGTTGTATAAAGTTTGGTTAGGCCAACTCTTAATTAATATTTTCTCAAGAAACAATGTGGTGAAAGCTTACTAAGTACTAAGACAGCATTATGATAACTGAATATTTCTTTATAATTCATACCTCGAATATAGTAGCCAAATTAAACGTTAGCGCGTTTATGCCGACAAGCTGCTGTAACGCCACCAACACCAGAACAATTAGCACGGGTTTGTAGTACCTAGGTTCCATAATATCTTTCATCTCTGCCTTCTGTTTTCCAGCCTCATCATTAGACTTCACACATGCTTCATATTCTTCCGAAATGTCAACATAGTTTCCTTTGTGGGGGTAAAAGTTAATGGGTCAATCAGGTCAAAAATTAAAAAGTTAGCTAAAATTAAAAAAAGAATTATATCAAAATCCTACAGTCTGAATATTGAAAATATTACAATATTCTCGTTCTTGTAACTACCTCTCAATATTTGGAACGCTCTCTTTGCTGCATTGAATTTCCCTTTCTGAACGTAAAAGATGGGGGATTCTGGTTGGAAGACCATAAGAAGACATGAGGCTAGTGAAGGTATCCAACAGACGAAAGCCAAGTGGTACCACCTCAGAAACGATCCGAATATGAACGCATAAGCTATTCCGAGACTTAGATTCAGTTGGAAACTTGCACCTTGTTGGAATTAAATAATTGATTTTACTTTCTTCAGAAAACATTATTCATTTATAGCGATAACATAATATTCTAATATTTAATAATTTAGATAATTGGAATGGTTTTCTTCATTTTTGAAGGTATAGAATGAATATGTAAACTATAGATTACCTAGAATTCCTCTGACATTTGGTGAGGCAATTTCACCGAGATAAACAGGAGTAACAGCGCAAGCTATACCCGCAGTGACTCCAGTGAAGATTCGACCGATCAAAAGCATCGTGAAATTTACTCCGAAACCTGAAAGATGAAATTGCTGATAAAATTGAAAATTAGCAAATTTCATAAATATGTCCCTTTATGAATTATAAATACCTAACATAAGCCATCCAATGGAAGATGGGATAACTGAAACCAAAATTGTTCCTCTTCGTCCGAAAGTTTTCATCAAGGGGCTGCATATCAGTCCACCAATCAGAGCACCGATACTAAAAGCGGCCGAAAACCACGAGAGTTCATTGGTGGAGAGTGTGAGTTCGTGATTTGTTGTTGATGTAGTGACGTCACTGGAATTGAAGAACGTTGAGTTCAGTACTTCTTTTTCTCTTAGTTGGTACATTGCCGGAGAAGCGTAGCCCAGTACTGTACCGACTGACATGGCGCCCAAAGATGCTGTGAAAAGAAATACATATAATTAATTTACTCTTTTCAATTTCTCGTAATTAATTTTGGTTCCTATGAACCCATTACAGTATCCTAAATATGTGTCCTGACTGAACGTGTTCATAATTTTATGAGAGTTTTAACTAATGTACCTTTGTATCATTCTAATCTTTTCAAATGAGAGGTAATCCATCTATATTAATTAATCTATAAACTAATTTCAATTTTATAGTTAATTAGAGAACTAGCAATACTCACCGCAAAATGCTGCAATATACTGCCGAGTGTTATTAGGTTTTTCTCCTGCAATAATCATCTTTAAGGTTAAATATTCTTGATTTGAGATAAAAAAAAAAACCTAAGCTTCGTAAATACTATCTTCTGTGAAAGAATGATAATTAAAATATTGAAATACATGTAAGTAAAATATTTTCTTAAAAAAAGTTTACATTATTAAAAAATTTTCAGGTTAAATAATTGTAAGTAATTTAAATATTACTGAGATATTCATTGAGTAAAATATGATTATGAATTATGAAATTAGTTTTCTGAAAAATAGTACCAACTGTTGATGGTTGTTTCAACCCTTCACTGTGCATATTTACAACTATTGGTGGTTGTTTTAACCCTTCACTGTGCATATTTACAACTATTGGTGGTTGTTTTAACTCTTCACTGTGCACATTTACAACTGTTGGTGGTTGTTTTAACCCTTCACTGTGCATATTTACAACTATTGGTGGTTGTTTTAACTCTTCACTGTGCATATTTACAACTGTTGGTGGTTGTTTTAACCCTTCACTGTGCATATTTACAACTATTGGTGGTTGTTTTAACTCTTCACTGTGCATATTTACAACTATTGGTGGTTGTTTTAACTCTTCACTGTGCATATTTACAACTGTTGGTGGTTGTTTTAACCCTTCACTGTGCATATTTACAACTATTGGTGGTTGTTTTAACCCTTCACTGTGCATATTTACAACTATTGGTGGTTGTTTTAACCCTTCACTGTGCATATTTACAACTATTGGTGGTTGTTTTAACTCTTCACTGTGCACATTTACAACTGTTGGTGGTTGTTTTAACCCTTCACTGTGCATATTTACAACTATTGGTGGTTGTTTTAACTCTTCACTGTGCATATTTACAACTGTTGGTGGTTGTTTTAACCCTTCACTGTGCATATTTACAACTATTGGTGGTTGTTTTAACCCTTCACTGTGCATATTTACAACTATTGGTGGTTGTTTTAACTCTTCACTGTGCACTTTATTTACAACTATTGGTGGTTGTTTCAACTCTTCACTGTGAACTTTATTTACAACTATTGTTGGTTGTTTTAACTCTTCACTGTGAACTTTATTTACAACTATTGGTGGTTGTTTTAACTCTTCACTGTGAACTTTACTTACAACTATTGGTGGTTGTTTTAACCTTTCATTGTGCACTTCATTTACAACTTTTTGTGGTTGTTTTAACCCTTCACTGTGCACTTTATTTACAACTATTGGTAGTTGTTGTAACTCTTCACAGTTCACTTTATTTACAACTATTGGTGGTTGTTTTAACTCTTCACTGTGCACTTTATTTACAATTATTGATGGTTGTTTTTAACTCTTCAGTGCACACTTTATTTACAACTATTGGTGGTTGTTTTAACTCTTCACTGAGCATATTTACAACTATTGGTGGTTGTTTTAACTCTTCACTGTGCACTTTATTTACAACTATTGGTGGTTGTTTTAATTCTTCACTGTGCACTTTATTTACAACTATTGGTGGTTGTTTTACCTCTTCACTGTGCACTTTACTTACAACTATTGGTGGTAGTTTTAACTCTTCACTGTGCACTTTATTTACAACTATTAGTGGTTGATTTAACTCTTCACTGTGCACTTTATTTACAACTATTGGTGGTTGTTTTAACTCTTCACTGTGCACTTTATTTACAACTAGTGGTGGTAGTTTAAACTCTTCACTCTGCACTTTATTTACAACTATTAGTGGTTGTTTTAACTCTTCACTGTGCACTTTATTTACAACTATTGGTGGTTGTTTTAAC